>JAZGTK010004441.1:0-16180 GCA_036877625.1 Ambastaia sidthimunki | reverse complement strand
GTGTTTTAAAGCTTGGAATGAGCACATACAATGTTGGACCAAGAAGTGGAGAAAGGTTCAGCCATTTATCAACACCTCTGAAGCAAAAGGGATTAAGAGACGTGTTTTGTGAAGGACTCGGTGGTTTCTCAAGGACTCAGGAGGTGGCTGTTTCCACACTGTTACTGAACTATGACCCCGTGTACATCTCATGCTAGGAGCAAAAAGGAAAACACAGTTACTCAATTTACCCAGATTTTAACATTTTAAATGTTTTAAAGATTGAATAATGTACCACAAAATTGAATTTTGTTGCTCTTTCCACATACTCAGTCATCATTATTAATGCAAAACGCTATTGCTTGTCAGGTTTTATTAAATTTGTCTGTATTTTTACTTTTCCTGAAGAACTTTAGGAGAACCATTTGAGACAAAGTTGATACCCAAATTACACAAACGTATGTCTTTATGCCTTAAGTTACAAAAGTGTTTGAACTAAAAAAATTAAGCTTTAAGACGTTAAAGATGTTGAAAAGAATAAGAGAGCAAGAGAAATATATATATATACATTGAATATAATGAATGAATAGAAAATGAATCAGTGAAACTAAGTCAACATGAATAAACAGATCAAATCTAGATCTTTCTTACCCTCTCATTCATTCTCTCTCTCTCCAGCTGTTTGTCCTTTGGTCGCCCGATGATGTGACCCGCCCACCACTTTCACTAAAGGAGCCAAAGCCCCGAAACTTCAGCCAAACCCTCGTCCACTGTGACCATTAAACAATCATGTGATGAAATGTCTCTCACACACTTCCTGTGTGTCACATCAGTCAATATATCAGAAATGATGCAGTATAGACAGTAAAATAACATGTCATCAATTCCCTCATCATGATAATGATCAGTTTTCACAAGCGCTGCGGTTGGACTGAGTTGAAGTGAAAGACTGAAATGTTATTAGGGAAACTGTAACGTCATAGTTTCTGTTTGTGCCACTTAATCAATAAATTGTATTTCCAGCAATTTTAGGCTGTAAGAACATTTCTGTAATGTTTTCTTTAAGTAACAAAAAGGTAAACGCTATTTTGAATGTTCTAGGGATGGTCAAAACATTAGATGTTGTATTAACATTGCTGCTTGGTTGTAAAGTAATATTCTTAAGACTCTTAATTCCTAACAACTTAAGAATAATGTTTTTGATACGATATTTAATGTTAAAAAACATTCTGCTAATGTTACTGCAGACTTTTTTTCAACTTTAAGAGAACAGTTCCTGTTTGCTGGGATAAGTTAATAAGTTATAATAAGTTTTGTTATTTGCACCAGTGTTGCTGCTCAACACTGTTTGTTTGCTTGTTTTGAGGTTATACGCAAGATTTTGGTTTCGCATCTGGGTAGCAACAGCGACATTTCAGCTGAAATACCCTAAACACAGAGGACACGACATGACAGTCATCCTTAAAAAACAAGTACACACGCCTCGTAATCATACTCCAGCCATTAGTCATTTTACATCCAGATTTATGTTACCCTTTAATTTAGACGTTCTTTTAAAATCCATTTATGCATTTTGGCCAAATCCTCACACAGATGACCATCAAAAGTCAAAGATCTTCAAGAGCCTGTAAAAATGTTTGGATTGTGGGACTTTTTAACGAGTATTTTGGCACCGCTGAGCAACCAATCACAAACCATGTAAACCTGCTCGTCCAATCAAATGACACTTACGCTGCATACAGATTATTTATTTATGTGGCAGTAACCATGACACACGGGAACAAACATCTCTGTGTGGTGCAGAAGAGTTCTGATCCCAACCAGATCCCAGAGACGAGAATGAATAACAGACAGTATGTGTGTGTTTCTGTGTGAGTGTATTCGTTAAATACACAGTCTAGCTTTGCCACTTCCTCTAGGTTTGGCCCTTAGGTTTGATTCTCTCAGCTGGGTTGCCCATCCATGTAGCAAAACTGAAGAGTGTGTGTGTGTGTGCGCGCTCTAAAGCTAAGACGAAGTTTCAGTCTGTGCACGACCACAGATTTTAAAACTTTGTCAGCAACAATAATTTACTGTCGTCCAAAAATTCATCTGCTAAGCAAACATTGCCCACGAACACTTTCCACAAACATAACCTGAAGATGAATGAAATCATTGTGTTTTCTATTTCCACAAATGGTCAATAGAAGAAGCAGTTTAATCTTCAGAGAACTGGTCACTTACAGCCTCAGGAGGTCAAACTGAATATTATATAAACGGTTTTATTTTCTAGTCATTTTATTTTATAGCTGTGATGATATTACTTCATGAAATGTTCTGTTTTTACTGAGAAAATAGGGTCACATGCAAAATATGAACCGTAGCTGAAAATGACACGTTTGATTCAGACATTAATAATATCAAAATAATCAAGTTTTACACTGCAATAAACTGGCTATTTAAAAGGATAGTGACACTGTTGTATATGGTCAGAAAAATCAAGATTTCATCATTTTCAGGATATATTGGACTGGTCAGTGAAGCAAAAGCCACCAAGAAGTGGCTAGAATACATGCCAACGTCTTAAATAGTGTTTCAAAAGCAGCGCAGGTGGATCCATCATGAAGTTGTTTGAGAAAATCTCAAGCACAGAGCTGTAATCTGGGTAGAGTGGCCACTTTGAAGAAGCTAAAATACAAGATTTGTTTAACATTTTCTGGTCACTATGTAATTTGTATACTTCACTTGACCCTGATCTCACAGGAAAACGTAACTATTTTATGAGACAGCGATTTTGTTTTAATTTATATGATGTGATTCGTACAGAAACATGTTTCTGCATGAGGTCCAAACCTAAGAAAACATACAAATGAGATGATACAAATTCTCACAAATTAGACATCAAATCGCTAAAATGTAAAATAGTTACGAATTGTTGTGAGATTGTGTTGTTCAGTTTGTGACTTTAGTATTATTGTAAAATAGAAATTTGCCTATTCAGACATCCGTACTGTCTTCATTAAAGAACAGTTCAAAATATTTATTATACTGTATATATCTGAATTTATGCAAAAGTTAAATGATTTTAGTGCTAACAGATAAACTATCAGTGTACTACCAGCTACATCTTGTGTATTTTTTTCAGTAACATGTCAACAGGAAATGGGTTGGCTCCCTCTTCGTTACTTTAAGTTGTACCTCAGTCCCGCCAGTTAGCAACGCATGCACTATAGTTATGGATAAAAACCCGGAATGTGGGAATACTGATTTCTTGTGTCTGAGAACACTTCCTGTTTCCAAGATTGGCATTTTCTATAGTAGAAACATGTATAGCTGGGCAAAAAAAGGTCTTAAATGAACTGTTTCTCATTTGTATGTAATATGATATATATTTAGGTGTGTGTATGTATATTCCAGTGCTTAAATATATATATGTACCTCTTTTCTGTTCTATACAAATCTATATACAGCATATATACATACCTCAAAACACACACACACTTGTGTTTGTGTTTTTGACTAGGCTGTGGAACTATAAGAAAAAAACATATGTTAAGATAGTAATTATGGAACACTTAATGGTCGGGAAACAGAGTGGAAGTTAAAAACAAGTATATTAAAACAAAAAGTGTGTGATGGGAAAAGGAAGTAAAGGGGGTCTGGATTTGTAGATGAGGGGGTAAAGGCTGCAGGAAATCCCTGTAAGGCTGGAGGGCCAAAGTGTAAAGGGGAAAACTGGCTGGAGAAAAACAGTGAGAGAGCCACACATCCCAACCACACACTGACACACTGTAATTTGGAACTCCCCAGAATAGCTGGTAAACGAGAGAGAGGAGGAGACACACTACAACATAAACTCCTCATCAGCACGCAAGACACACACACACACAGAAAGCACAGAAACACCCTGATAACACAAACAGGTCATATACAGGCCACTAATATAATGCCATTGACACAATGCTGGGCCAGCACTTCATTTAAAGCTGCAATCTGTAACTTTTGTGAGTTAAAAATGAACAAGTCAGTAATTGAGCATGACAGATCAGTGTTCAACAAGATCCCCTTACATTACCCAGACTCACAATGGTAAGTTTGATTATAATAATGATTTATTATTTGAGCTGTCAGGTCTGATTTCGCAGGAAATGTCCGTCTTTAAACAGAAATAAGATCCGGCTGCTATGTCACATGTAGATGATGCAGCGTTTGTAACTTGTTCTTACAGCTGTTGTTTAGAATTTAAACGTCCACGTTAAGAAAATAACTTTGCAAGTGACCTGCAATTTTATGTTTTAAACACAGGTGGCGACAGAGAGGCGAAAGTTACAGACTGCAGCTTTGATGGGGAACAGGTCAACACATTTTATCAGTGAGACTCTTTTAAATGAGTGTACTATACCACAGAGGACCTCAGAGGGCACTGAAGCTTTTAAATATACAGAAATACAAACAATAAGTTGGATAAGTGAAGGCTTTCTGTGTATAAGCGTAACATGAAGCACTCAAGCACAATATTTTGCTGGATAAGTGTTATATTAACACTTTCAGGGGCAGGGTGAGGGTTATGGGTAGGGTTGGGTCAGTGGTTGTCTGATAAAAATGTTATTTCAGGAATGTTGTAGTCTGTGCGTCGCTGTCTGAAGTGAGCTTTGAACTACATCATACACATCAGATCTGTTCACTCAAATGAGATAATGTTACAATGAATGTCTTTGTTGTCAGTATGACACCTTGGCTTGTTTTGTATGTTCTGTTGTAGACGTGAGTTACATGAGAGGCTTGGAAATTCCTGGAAGAGCAGAAAGCTGCTGAGATTCTACCTGGAATTCGGCTGTCAAGACTATCAAAAACTTTTAAGAGATGTTTGTGATCTCAAATGTCTGTAGGAATGTGCCACTCACACACACACACACACACATAAACACACACAAACGCACATACTCATCTTTGCCTCTTCAGTCACTACAGTGACACACAAAACATCAGACACAGAACAAAACAAATGAAAATATTAATATTGGTAAAGGTAGAGTTGGCAATTTCAGAGGCTAGCAATAGCAAGCTAACTTTGAAAGTATAAGATCCCGCCCCCCTTTCAGAGCATCTCCAAAGCCACGCCCCTTTAACACGTGAACGCATACATAGTTTGACTGGCATGTTGAACATCTTATCATTGCATTCGGACCAAATGCAATGATTGGACGAACACTTTATGGCTCAGAAGATATATATTTATATAAACACATTTTTATCATTTAATGATACTATCAGGATGTTAAGAGACTTTTAACCAGCATAACAAAAAGCCTAACCTGCCTTTGATGCTAATTAAGTGAGATGTAAAAATTATCATTTCAGGACTATTAAACACTTTTTTTTAGAACTTCACTTGATAGGTGATAATTAATAAGAAACTTGAATGTCAAAATAATTCTGCTTCATTCTGGAGGGTGATGGAAGAAAAATATTCTTTATTGAATGTTAATGCATCAGCCCGTATTATTTTTTGTTGAGTGCTCCTCAGTTGAGTTTAGTTCAAGCGTTCATTCACTCTTGTGTGTTTGATGATATCTGACCTGAGCTGTAACAGTCTTTGATGTAACGTTACTCTCAGCGTTTGACGCACACAATGAATTCACTGTTAAAAAACCTTCTCAACAGCTTGCCTGTGAATTTATACTTTGCTCCAGTCTGGCAATAATTTCTCACCTAAATTCGCTCCTTTTGGTCTGAAACTTCTTCCATCTGGTTGCATTTCACATTCTAAGCTTCTTAATCTTCTGCTGGTTTTCAGTGTCGTCGCTCATATCCAGAGATCTGGATGATGATGGAGATTAAAGGTAACGTGGATGTAGGTGATGACTACCCAGATTTCACTAATTCTCTGAAGGACATGTATGAAAATCTCCCACAGACACGGTAACATACTGTATCAAGGACACTGTAAACTCCCACAACTTAATATCTCATGTCATTAAATTTGTTGTTTTATGGCTATATTTGCATATATGTATCTGCACAAAACATCTACGTATGTTCTCGATTCCTCCTGAACAGATTTCCAGGTATCCTTGCATTGAAATGTATAACTTTCCAAAAGACCCCATCTCCATCGCCAAATGTTCAGATACACAAAGATTGCAGTACAGACCGGCAGCCGTGTGCCAGTCCAGAAAAAAAATGGGCTTTGCAGAAAATGGGGTCCATATCGAAACAGACTTTATGTATTAGGTTACTGCACACAAAAAAGGAATTTTGAGCTCCAGACGGATTTCAGGTTGAACCAACTAACGTCTACTGACACATTGGAAATGTCTAAAGACTGCAGTCAGGATTCATTGACATGAGAAAGGAAAAGGCCTCTCCGTGCGTTTGAAACCGCTGGTGAAATCTCTGCTTCTTCTGTAATGTTGAGTCATATTCAAGAAAACCACCAACACCAGCTATGATCTCCACTGTTTCCACGACTAATGCCTAAACACGCAAACATAATGCTCATTTTAATAGAGACGTACTTTTCAGAAATCCACTGCAAATTCCACAGTGCTGGAGGGTAACCGATGTAAAAATAGACGGATCAGTAAAAAACGTACGGCAACAATTCATTCGAGACGAGAGTCATTTGTGAGGACATTCCTAAAACCCGCACAGTCTGAAGCACTTTAGACGAGGTTAGTTTTAAATGTAGAGCTAATGTCATAATTACCAAAACCATTTTGTGATTTTAAATAGTCAATGAGAAAATTAGAGAATGCATTTCACAACGTATTCAGACTGAAAAGTCCGGCTCAGTTCTGTTGGACGTAGCTCGACATTTGAATCAATTTTTCATTTTAAACTCCCCAAATTTATGACAACTCAGCTAATAGGAAACGTTCTCAGAACACTGGCTAACGTTCTCTAAAATCAAATCAAAGTTATCAAAAACGTTTTTGCGGTTGTTAGTAGAATGTAATTTTAACATTTTAAAAACATTACAGGATTTAAAAAATGCTTAAATAACATTCTTACAGCCAAACAACGATGTTAATATAATCTAAAGTTAAACAAAATGGACATTTTGGACATTCCTAGAGCTTTAAAAATAACATTTTTAGCATTTTTGTTACTTGGAAATGTTAGGTAAAAGGTTCTTACAACCTAAAACTGGAAATGTCAAGCTAATCCCATTTCAACTGTTAATTTATTGTGTTACATAAAATGTATAAGAATTCTGTCTGTAAAATGTTTGTTTTTTTCTGGCCATAATGGAGGATCTCAAACAAACAGCCATCCCAACAACCCCCCAGCAGCCCCCCTGCACCGGACATATCTGAGAGAGGTTAGAGGTTTTTTTCTTATGGTTGTGATGGGCCAGATAACATATAAATGCTACACCTGTCTTACATTATGCAGAAATACATATAGATGAATTAGATTTGCTCAACTTTGGTTTAACAAAAGTTTAAGAATCGTCAGAGAAGTCTGAGCCCACAGGACTTCCTGTTTTAATATCCACAGTTCTGTTTTTATTGTGCTCTCAGATCTCAAGCGTATATGCTTTGTTCTCATCTCCTATCCTCCCAAGATCAGTTATTTTTATTTAAATTTTTACTAAACAAACAAAAAAAGACCCGGCAAACAAATTAGACACAAACACTGTTTACTTTAAAGCTATTTTTGAATACTACAGCTGAGGCAAAATGAAGCTAGGCCAGAGTCCATGGGGAAAACGCCTTTGGTCTTCATAATAGACGGGCCTGAAGAAACCAGGTCAAGCAGAAAGTGTCAGCTGTTTGGAATATGAACCAGGAGATGATGAATCAGCCCTTGGGCAGCTCTCCTGAGGAGCCGAGTTTCTGAACGCACTGAAACTTAGAAATGTAGATTCACAGTCAGTCAGTGAGGTGTTTCTGAGGTCTTATTATTTGCCCATTATTAGCCCAGTTGTCTAAAAGTAACTTCAATTTGAATATTGTTATATTTTATTATTTTTTCATAAATAAATATTTATATAAATGTAATCAGGGTGAAGCACTATTTAGTCAAACTATTTAGTCACTATTTAGTCAGTTTTTGAGCAAGTACATGACAGATGAATGTTTAAAACTGTCTCTTTACCCTGATGCTGTCAGGTCTGATTTCACAGGAAATATCAGTTTGGCATTATTTGACATGTACAGGAAAGTATGTAAATTAACCTGCAATTGTATGTGTCAAACAGAGATGGCGACAGAGAGGCGAAAATTACAGATTTTAGCTTTAATTTAAATATCAAACAGAATGCAAATTATATTATAAAAAAGTAGAATGAAAATGGAATAAAATGTAAAGAATTTCAATTGATGTAAGTGTAGATTTATTGCATTAATAAATTAATATTAAATTTTTTTATGACCTACCCTATTTATTTATTTTATAGTATTTTTCTGCTGTGCATCCTGATATTGGAATCTTTGCTCTTTAACTTCTTTTGACTTGTTGAACAGTCTTGTTGAAACAAGAACTCACAGTGAAGAACTCACAGTGAAGAACTAACAGTCAAGAACTCACAGTGAAGAACTAACAGTGACTGCTGTGGGCCGGTTAGTGCGCAGGCTGAGTTTGATATGATTGGTGTTGAAGTGTTTTCTAGCGTGTTTGGGGCCCAAAGGCCTCTGACTCTCTGAACACCAGCCTGACCAGTCAAAACTAGCTCCACACTTTTCATCTGATGCCATTGTGTTCTGCAGAAACCACTAGCACACAGACTGACAGAATGTGTTTCTGTCTTACATGACTGACGGTGAGATTACAGCGTTTGATCCGATTTCTGTCTTGATAATATTTTGATAGAGTTTTTTTAGGGTTCGAGTCTCATCTCTGAAAAACTGCATTATCTGTTTGTGCTTAGTTCTGACGTATGTAAAGTGGAGGTTACCAGCAGGGCACAGCCCACAAAAATATACCTCACAGTAGTATTTAGTGTAGCGTTTAGTGTATGTCTTCACAGCTAACAACTGTAGGTTGTAAGAACATTTCTGTAACGTTTCTGTTAGTAACAAAAACATAAAAAAGTTATTTTGAAAGTTCTAGGAACGCTCATCCAGTTTTTTAGACATTGTATTTACGCTATTGTTTGGTTATAAGAACGGCATTCGAACATGTTTCTGTAATGTTTTTAAAACGTTCCACTAACAATATAAGAAAAACATTTTTGATATATGATATAAAGAGTTAAAAAAGTTCTACTAATGTTACTGCATGAATGTTTTTAATAAAGTTAAGAGAACTTTTGGAGAATGTTAGCCAATGTTCTAAGGATGTTCCCTGTTAGCTTTTCACATCCCTAGCCAACAAAATATTGCTTTGCTAGAACTCAGGACAGAATAGACGTTTCTATATATTTATATAGACATATTCTTTCAAATCAATTCCATTTGGCTTGAAAATGTATCGCATACAGCTTTCAAACATTCATGAGTGTAACTTTAGTTTCCAAGTACTCAGGGTCATTGTACATACCAGACCAGATTATTGTGGCCCAAGAAAACTTTTCCAGGTTTAAATGTGTGTTCATATTACACGTTTTATTTAAATAATGAATTAAGTAACGTTCCTCAATTTTAAAGCATTCTTTATAAAAAACCCTTTTTTTTTTTCTATTTTCCTGATTTCTAAAGCTACACTGACTAAAGCTACAGCTCATGGTTAGACAGATGGATTAATATCAGAATAGTTGACTTTGAGAATTAAACCTGTTGACATTTTGATACCTGTAGGAAAACCAGTTTGAAACCAGTTTAAATCTCTTAGCTTTTGCACCTGTTAATTTACAGTTTTACAATGACTAACCTAATACTCCCTCTGTAACCTCTCTCTTTAAACTCACACATCACACTCACACACAGTGTACAGTATGAATGTAGCATGTGTTGTGCAATATTATATATAGTACATTAAAACCAAGCAACACATTGAACTTTGTACACAATAACACTCTTATATCACACAGGTGAACAGTGTGAAGTATTTTGCGTTCTGGTTTCACACAGTAAGAATTGTGTGTGTACTGTGAGCTTGTCAGGATGTTGTTGATGGCTTTTGAGCGCTACAGTGCTTTCAACATGCACACGTTGTGTCAAACGTTGTGTCAAACGTTGTGTCAAACGTTGTGTCAAACGTTGTGTCAAACGTTGTGTCAAACGTTGTGTCAAACGTTGTGACACTTGCAGTTTGCTTGAAACAGGATTAGTATTTTCAGAAATGGGTTTTCCCAGCAACAATTTTAGGTTATAAGAATGTTTTCCTAATGTTTCATTAATAAAATGTACAAAAAACTGATAAAAATGTTATCTTGAGCGTCCAGTTTTTTAAACATTAATACAACGTTTCTGTTTGGTTATAATAACATTATTCAACAGTTTTACAACATTCCACTCACAACTTAAGAAAGTTTTTAATATGTTAGAGAACATATTAAAACTGTTAGAGAACATTAGTCAATCTTCTGAGAACGTTTCCTGTAAGATGGGTTATGCTGTTGAATGTTTTGCTAAGAATTGAATTTTGGTGAGAAAGAACCGCTGGCTGTTAAACGTTTTAAAAGCAAAGTGAGAAAAGTGACCTGATTTCACCCCCAGTGTTCAGAAATCATAGCTGAGGTTTTTGGTTCATTGCCTCTCTGTCCCGTCTGTGTCCCCCACCGTGAGGTCGGATCCGTGGAAATGCCTCCACATCAGCACTGGATTGAGTGAATCCGGAAAAAACAGTGTTTGCAATCAATTGGGCTTCCTGGGTGACCACTAAACTCTGAGTGCATTTAGGCAGGTCGTCGTTTTGGAGGATTCTCTGCAATATCAATAAGGTTTTGATGCGGGTTGAAAATGGTACGCGGTTAATGGTTTGTGGAAATGGTGTGTGCATCATTTCAGTTCAATGAGCAGCTGGAAAAACTCTCTGCAATGTTATTTTTGCTTCTAAACCGGCAGTGCTAGTGGAGCTTCAGTGACCTAATAGTTCATCCAGGAGCATCTGAGAGAAGTTCAGCCCAAAACCTCTCGTGTCTTTCTGTGCTTGTCTAACCTTGTGAAAGAGGAGGCCGGGGCTAGTCCTCACATTTGCATTTCAGTAAATATGTCCCCAGCTAACAGGAAATGTTCTCAAAACATTGGCTAACATTCTCTTAAAGTTCTCTGAAAGTTCTCTCAAAGCAATTATGCTAGTAAAATGCTTTTTAACATTATATATCATATATCAAAAACGTTATTCTTAAGTTGTGAGAGGAGCTTTTTAAAAATGTTACAGAATTTAAAAAAATGCTTGAATAGCATTCTTATATCCAAACAATGACGTTAATGCAATGTCTAAAAAAATGGATTTTTAAAATGTTTTTGTTACTTAATGGAAACATTACAGGAATGTTCTTACAACCCAAAATTGTTAATTAATGGAAAACAAAAAAATAACACATGTTAAAGATTACACAAAAATACCAAACCATTGTTTTGGCAAACAAATTTTGTACTGCTATGTACAAACATGACACCTTAAGCCAACCTGACATTTCTGAAAAATACCGTTGCACTGAGAACACAATTCAGCCTTTGGGTTAAAATCTGCTTTGGGTTAAAATCTGCTTTGGGTTATGTAGTCGACCTTTGTCTGAATATAAACCAGTGTGGTTTTATTGTTCACTTGTTTAACCAATAGCTGTAGTGAAAATTTGATAATATATTGGAATTTTAAGATAGAATTCACCACAAAACCAAAACCAGTGCTAGAGTAAACATTTGATTTGACTATTGATTTAAAACCAGTTACTGAGATACAGCCCGTGTGACAACTAGCCTCAAACCTTCTCTATACTGGAACCCGGGGCTACACCGTGACCAGATACCTTCTCTGATAATTACACTAGAAAATTATCATGACGAATTAGAACGTCGTGTACCACAATCTGACCCGAAGGCCGTTGGGTTACAGGCAAAATAACCCTGTAATTGTTTGAGGAATTTTCTGAATGACGACCAATTATCTCCTCTTCCATTTCTGATTTCATTTAGTCTTTGGCTAATCGTCCGAAGGAGCAGAGCTGGAATATATTATAAGGAGGGAAGACGGATTGAAAATAGACAGAGCCAAAAAAATACAGACTGAAAAATGAAACAGGCGTGGGGTACGAGAAAAATGAATATGGAGAGATCTGGCTGTGGTGACATACTGGAGACATTTGCTTGGCAACTGTGCAACACTGTGGTCTGGTCTAAGAGCATACACTTATTCTTGTGTGTGCTGAACGGGATGAGGTATTGGCTGAAGTGTGTGTGCATGTGTACCCATTTTTGCATTCGTTCACTCTCGCCCGCAAACACAAAGTTCATTAAATTCTTGTCTTTTTGTTTGTACATCCAGAATTGTTCCATTTTTCAGTTTCCATTCAGAATATGTGTGTGTGTGTCTCCTGATCAAGTCCAAATGTTGAAACGTTTACGCTGAGAAAAATTACTCGTGCTTTTATGGTGTGAATGTCTGAGTTTAAACATTTGGTGCTTATGTAAAATGATTGTACTGCTATTTTTGTGTGTGTGTGTGTGTGTGTGTGTGGGTTTACTTAACCAGATATTGGGAACAAATTGGTACCCAAAAGTTAGCAAAACCTGACAAATCTGAGCAAAACCTCCTCATTTCCAAAAAAAGCTATTCAAATTCAGCAAATAAAGTTTTTATCAAATAGTAAAAATGCAGAAAGTTTTCTGTTAGTGTTGGAATGTGGGTTAGGTTAGAGTGTTTATAACTAACTGTGTATAAAAATAATAGAGGTCTACGTGTGTGTGTGACAGCTGACAGTGTTTAGCTACAGCAGTAATTAAAATTAAGTGTTCTAAGGTGTAAGAGTGAGACCTCAAACCCCCACCGAGACCCCCGAGTCTGTTCAGCTTGACTACAGCTGACCCTCAGGGCGTCCCAGAGGCCTGATCTGGAATCAGATGTCTCACCTTCATTCCTGACTGCAGTTATCATGTCACAAGGCCAAACTTGCTCTGGTTCTGCTCTGAGGCTGTTTCACCCTGTAGGTGGGCGTTATTGAGAACTCTTGAGGGGTCTGATGTTTTGTAAATTTTATGCATCATTAATATAACATGAACTCTGACAAACTTCATAATCCATTATGTTTTGTGTATGTGTGTTTTGATGGAGAGAAAATTGAGACTTTTTCTTAATTCTCCTGAATCTCAAATTATTCTCCTGTGAGAAACACTATAATCTCAAATGTCTCTTGCTAAGAGTTCCAGCCGAGATCTTAGCAAAATAACAAACTGTGTTCAGTTTACCGGGAAGAGTTTGTATTTAAAGGTCAGAGATTTCCATATGAACTTGGAAGTTAACTTTTAATATGAATTCAATTTGAACATTTGATATGATTTTTTTTTTACAACAAACTTTTCAGTACTATACTATCCACATTAACCTAATAGCTAACTATTCTTGGGTCAATAAATAACAACCCTGATCCCTTTAACAATTAACTAGCAACACCGTAGCAACCACCCAGAACGCTCTAGCGTCATGGCAATAAGTTTTGCTTGGGCAAACGCTGCTCACATATTCTTAAATCTAGTTCTGTTTTTCTCTTGACAGTAAGACAAAGATTGATCCTTAAATGTAATTAAAGACATTAGATCTCATGGCCTGTAAGTATGAAACGGTGTGGCTGGATGTGACAGAAGTAGAGAAGGGTTGTGAAGTGTGAGGATACGGTACAGCAGTGAACAGTGTTGTGAAGGCACAGCAGAAGATCTGAGGTTTAGTGTGTGGTCACTCATCTGCTGACCAGCTCCACAGGCTCTGTTTTAAATGCACGTCCACTGAGATTTCTGTGAAAACATGAGTAAAAAAAGCCAAAATAGTGATGAATAGTGATGTCTCGGGAAAGTTCCCTCAGACGCAGCAGTATTTTTGTGGCTTACTTATGTATGTAGTAGGTATACAGTACTTTGGAGATGTTTAGGGCAGACAAAGGTAATGCCTTAACTCATCAGAATGTGTGTAATGCCATATACATGTATGTATATATACAGTATCATATATACATATATATGGCATATATATATATGTGTGTGTGTGTGTGTGTGTGTAGACCTCAGTGTATATATGTAACATTATTTACATGTGTGTACAGTATATGTGTGTATAATTTATCTATAGGTGGCTTTGTATACCTGGTTCCTATATGTGGCTATATGTGAACCAAGCACAGCTACAGTGGTAGTGAGCTCTCTTGCATTGAGTTCAGCCTAAAATTATTATCTCTTCTCACACCTTCACTTATTCTCCTTCCTTCACTAAATTCTCCAGCACTCTCAGTTCCCCAGTCAAAGGAAATTCTATTCCACAGTATAGTGTGTGGGTGGCATAGGCCCATAAATTCACTTATATGCACACACACACACACACACTACACTGAGATCTTCTTTCTAAACCAGTGACATCTTAATGCAGAACAGGGTTTTGGACTCACAGGGCTGCTCATTAGATAGTGACCGTATCGTGTCCTCACGCACACACTCAAACCACACGTTTAATCACATCCAAACATACACATAAATGATCCAACATTACAATACAGACAAGCTTCACACACGAGAGAAATATCCGTCATTCTAACAGATGTATAACTGAGTTTCACCGATATGTGCGCGTGAAATTTGTGGTATTACGGCACTGTTAATGAACTGAGGATTCAGAGGAGCAGTGCGAGAGAGAGAGAGAGAGAGAGAGAGAGAGCGGTTAGCATCTGGCCTGCAGATATGTTTAGGGCTTGTGGTCTTTAAGAATCTGCCTCCATCTCTAAAACACTGCCACACACACACACACACACACTGGCCGTTCCAAACATTTTGAGGCTGCCTTGTTCATTTGTTCATGCACTAAAACTTCAGCCAGAAGAAAATCTTCCACAGTCTATATAAGGACAATTCTTCGATTACTGTCTTTTCTGGCTCTTAAACTTCTTTAAACTTTGTTTCATGTTTAAATATTTTTCATATGTGCAGGAACAAAAATCCGATCATGGTCTGGATCAATCTTCACTAACTTCGAGTGGATGTTTAACATCGTGTGGGAAGACGTTTTTCTCTTTGGAGATAAAGTTGGATGGGTTACAGTATGTTTAGAAGGTGCATTTGCTGGTCAATACTGTATTACATGAAAATTCCATATTTGAAGGTGAAATCTAAACTGTAAGTTCTCAATATAAACATATCAAGACTTGAGTTCCTTCAGGCCAGAGATAAAGATGATGAGATCTGTACAGTTCTCACCGTAGTAATTTGAGTGAAACTTTGTATGGTTTATAAAACTTTGTACAGCCGCCGTTGCTGTAAGGCACACTGTGTTAAAAAGCCAATATTTCAACACATAATATTAAAATATTGAGTCCAATCTTTATGAAATTTACTGTGTTAATCCAACATTTACGAAATTTACCATGATCAATTTTTTGGGGAGTAAAATAAAAAACAATGTTTATTTTTTCTGAATAATGAAAAACGCTTGTCCATGTTACAACGCTAGAGTGTTGTAGATTGTTGCCAGGGTGTTGCCAAGCAGTTGCTATGGTAACTGAGTGGTTTGTAGCATGTTTAGTGAGATGCATGTCTGAATCTTTTTTCACAGTGATGTGGCAGGTGCTGATGAAATACCAGGAGCAAAAGGTGTTGAATTGTGCTAGGCAACTTCCAACCTCACCTTTAAAACAATGACCTCAATTCTCCTCAACACACACACACACACACTGAACAGATGAGAACAGACGTGTGCCTCACAAAGAGACACAGCATCTGTATGGTAATACTCTGCTTTAGTGTGTGTATTGTGTGAGAGCAGATTGTCGTGTTGTGTGGGTGTGTGCGTCTGTGAATGACCACTGAGAGAATTTTGTGGATCTCTGAGGCTTTTCCTGAGGTGGAGAGATAAACAGTTGTAATGGATTTTGGCTTGTGCCTCTTGTTTCTTGGATGAGGAAGGGTTGTAAAGTTAAGTGTAAAGTTGTAAAGTAAAAAACGACAGCAAAGAAAGACAGAAGTTTGACATGTGCCGTGGTCGCAGGAGAGGTGGGTTTTTTAAAATTGATTCTCTACACCCTCTGTGGAAAGAACAGCATTTTGAGAAAGACCTTTAAAATGGATTTTCTGCCTCTTTAAAGAGAGTGGATGAGTCAAAGGGGGCTGAAAGGACAGATGGAAGACGGAAGCTGTAA
>JAZGTK010004440.1:0-24555 GCA_036877625.1 Ambastaia sidthimunki | reverse complement strand
GCTGATGACATGGATATGACTATTGTGAGTCACGGTCACCAACTGACAACAAGAAGTGGGTCACTTAAAACAAGCTTTAAATAATCAACTTACATTTAGCTAAGTCACTTCAGTCCTGGTCAGAAGAGAGACAGAAAGATTTGTGATTAGATTTATGTTAATTTATGTTGTACTGATTGGCTGCTAGACAAGGATTAAAATTTAGAGATGGGCATGTGTGGGTGCTCAGTAGCGCCCTCTTCTGACAAACGTGATGGGCTTGTTTTACCTATGGTCACCAAACTTGGTAAATGTGTTGTTGTTATCAAGCCAGACAACGTTCAAAATTACATTCATTAGCTCCGCCCAACAAGAAATTGTATATGGATTTTTTGTAAATTCCGGGCTCTGGATTTTTAAATAGTATAGGGGATGTATGGGATTGTCACCAAATTTGGCAGATATTATGCCAAGACATTGAAGATGCTAAATTGTAAAGATATTTTTGATATCTCAATTTTGTTACATCAAACTTGGAAAATATGTTTGTTGCTGTGGACTTCTCACAATGATGTGTCTATTGTGAATTGTAGTTATAGCACCACCAACTGGCAGCAGGAAGTGCCGCTTAATTGGCAAGTTAAAAGCAAGTGCCAACTGGTTTTAGAGAAGTGCTTGGGCCTGTACCCCACTCCTACTGTAGAATGTTCCGTAAATTAAGTAAATACCGCTGTTAAATAATCAAGACAGTTTTAGGATCACAACCTGTTTTACAGGTTTTTACAGGATTTACATTCAGAACAGTCCCAAAATATTTTAATTATGAACTTGCACAGGTACCACAAATACACAATTTGACAATCTCGGGCAGCACCTCAAAAAGCACAATAAAAAATGCATACACTCTAAGACTAGTCTACATAAAAAAATGATGCTCATTGTGGAATGAATTACTTTCTCGGGCCTTTTGTGTTGAAAGTTTAACTCAGCTACATGTATTGGCATGTGTGTTTGAGGACATAGAATAAGAAACTAGAAAATCTTTTGCTCTTTTCTAATTTTTTAAGGACTGGTCAATTTTAATGTCCATTCAGTCTTTGTCCATTATTTTAAGTCTTTAAGCTCACCTGCCTCACCAGATGATTCCTGATCCTTAAAATCAGAGCTTGTGGCAAATTAGTCTTAAAAAAGTAAACATGACATGGCACAAATATCATTACCTTCATGTACATCTCATAACGCTGTTTCACATTATCATTATTTATATTGGCTTTTGCTGTGACCACACTGTCTGTTTTTAACTGCTCTTTGTAAACCTTTGAAGGAAACACAAAACATCATAAACTAAAAGGCCCATCTACAAAAACTAGATGTTGATGTGCAGTCAGTTTAATACATGTTTAATAAATTTACAGCTCTCTAGAGATATGACAGGTGCTGTAAGGTGGCAATATTGAAGTCTGTTATTATAAGTGGTTCAGGACGTTATTAACTTTCACCACTAGAGGGAGCGCAAACCTAACAAACGGTGTACAGATTCGCTTGTAACTTAAATTCTTTGTAATGAGACTCTTTCAGGGGCGGGGTCAGGAATTTTTATAGGGGTGGCGAGACGGGCCAGCAACTACTCTGGAGTGGCACAGAAAACATACAAACAAAGAGGGCACACATGGAATCTTAAAATCTTTTGTTAAAATATTTTAAATGCCCTAAAAGTGCTACAGTTACCACAATGACAATGTGGTATTTAATTTTCATTAAAAGATCATCAAAAATTGTAAAGGTTAGGCTCGTGCTGTTCCAAACTTTTTAATGAAATTCTAAATTCTAGAATTAAATACTTTTATTCCAGTTTAAAAGTATTTTTTTTCAAAGCAGCAGAAACTATTTCAAAAGGAACACAAAAGCACAACGGTTAAGAACTGAGTTTGTTTTATAAAACCCTTGATAATACCATTATAAGCAACTACATTAGTTGGATTCTGTGGTTACTGTGGTTTACAGCAAACACATTTACAGAAACCCTCGCGCTGTTAACAACAAAGCAAATGATCGTAAATCATAAGGTTGCCTGTGTTCTCACAGACAGCTAATACTATGAAAAGTGAGAAGTTTCCGTCTTATCTAACTTATCTCGCTGCTCCTCTGACTGAGGCGCATCTTACACGAGCTACTGACGAGTCGCAACTTGTGGGAGTTATGATTGAGTTCCGTTTAGAGCCAAATTTCATGAATTTGTCTTAAAAATTTAAGAATTACAAGCCTGGTGGCCACGGCCACCTCTGGCCACCCCGTGGCTCTTCCCCTGGAAACCATTCCTGCAGTACACAAAGGATAATGGAAAATACCCTACCTTTATTTAAACAGTCTTTTGCTCCCTTGGGCTTATATATGTATAATATACACAAATATCCAGAACAGTTTTATTGTTTGTACCATTTAAATTGTAGATATTTTATGTTTTGCACTTTTAATGTACAGAATTTTTAGGTTTGAATGTGAGGCCCTGCATTTATTAGAGACTCTTTTCGTTTTAAATGACCAATCTGTAATGTTACTGTAATTGTGTGTTTATTTTAAAGACACAAGCACAGTATATTTTCAAAGTATTTATTTAAAGTATTAACATCCTTTCAACACTAAACATATGAGCAGGAGCAAAGCAGGCAAACTTCATGCTAACTTCAAACAGGAAGTGATGCATTATGCTGCATTCAAGGCTGAAGAGTAATACACCTAAAAGTAGCTTGCTGAGAAATAAAACATTTAAAAATCAGTCACACTGACTATTAAGTGTTTTGTACCAGAAAGCACATATATATTTTTGGTGGAATCATTTAAAATCAGGTTTATCATCATTTATCTAGCCTATAAAAATGGACAATAAATCAATAAAACTACAACTATTTTTTTACTCAAACCATATTTTCTCTATATTCAGTTTTTAAACAATTTTAACAGTGCAACAGAAAGTTAATACATTTTATAAAACCTACATAGTAATCTAATGCAAATCACTTCAGAAAAACATATCTTTAGAATCAGCTTTGTATTATTTATAAAATAAAGCAATAATGTGGTTATTTTTTTGTCACACATATATCAAAGATTAATGGTGTCAAAGCCTCATGTTGCAAGACATCAACAAGTCTGATGATTCTTGAGGGGTCACAATGGTACCAATTACAAATCAGACCCTGCAGCATTTCAGGGGATAAATCTTACAGTGTGGTTAGAGTAATTCTACAAAATGGTTAGACAACTCTTATGTGAAATGTGGTTAGAACAAAAATAATTAAAACGTGGTTAACGTGGTTATAAGGTTAGCTTACTCTTGGTTTGTCTTGAAATGTTATTGATTTTGAAATAATAAAATAAAGCAACAAACATTATCGAAATTATTTAATGAATATTAAATGCCATGATAGCACAGAGAAGGATGATTAAACCCAACCTTCCCTAATCTGGTGTCTTATTTCGTATGTCAATTCATTAGTATACACTGCCATTTATAAGTGTTGGGACAATAAAAGATGCTCAGTAAAACATTCTCTGTTTGCTGTGGAGTCAGAATATCTTTTATGATTGAAAGATCAAAAGTACAGAATGTCACATTTTGTTATTGGCTGTTTCAACATAAAGGTTTTGCCAGTTTGGAACAACAGCAGAATTTAATTCCTCTATCTACTGTGAGCCTAAATATTGGTATCTTAGGCTTACAATTGTGTTTCCAGTTGCATTTTTTTTTACTTTCACAGTACTTATAGAGGGCATTGAATTCCTGAAACACAGCTCCACCTTCTCTTTGTGAAAGTGATGTTTTTGTCAATTATGGTTACCCATAACCGAAATGTGACCTCTGCATTTAACCCATCCTTCGTGAGGAATGAACACACACTGCAAGTCATGAACACACACACACCCGGAGCAGCTATCCGGGGAGCAATCGGGGGTTAGATGTCTTGCTCAAGGGCACTTCAGTCGCTACCTGCCGGTGCTGGAATCGAACCAGCAACCTACTGATTACAAGCCTCGACTCCTTAACCAGTAGACCACAACTGCCCCCCAATCTGTATAAAGGTACCTAGTGTTTGTATATATAGGTTTTAAATTATTATAGTTAATGATTATAAAGGTGCAAAAGTGCACTTTTGTCATTAGTTATCATAGCTCGATAACTTCTTGACCATGTGTTATCCTTTTTTAGATTAAAGATTTGTTACTTTCTAAACCAGCATTTAATTGTGCAGTGATGACATACTGTAGGTGAGCTTTCAGAAAAGAAGGTGAGCAATTCGACAAATACAGAAAGGCACACTGAAAGTAGAGCTGATTCACCTCTTAACATATCAGTAACTCCTGTCCATAAAGTAATAAAAGGAAAAGTACTAACTAAAGTTCAGATTAGGGTTATCTAACCCTTAATCTGAACGTAGTAGTGAATGTATATCATCTGGCAAGTTTTTGTGCAGTTGCCTCAACATCGATTGCATAGGCATGCACAATGCATAGTATGTAGCAAGCTTACTTAAAACAGTGACATTACTTTTACTACCCAGTACCAGCTAACAGTTACTGTAAGTAGATGTTAGTCATACACATATACACATAAGATACAGACTATAAAATATGATTATATATGAAAGCCCTGAATATATATCAGGGCAGTACATTTACCGTATGTCATTTGGAGTTTTGTGAACATCGTAGTACATCGTAGTTTTATGTCCCATCGTAGTACAGCGTTATATACAAATCATGCACAAGACACATAAAGTCACTGTAATTGGTGCATTACTTCTGTACCTCACTATTGCCTAAACTAGTCGTGCAATGCACATTATTATATTAAGTGTGACTCATCAAATCCTTATTAAATGTGACTGCAAAAGCACAAGTGCATTTTTTATGTATGACATTGTTATTCAGTTAAAGATACTGATAAAAAAAACTGAATAAGTGAGCAAGGTTTCATTACTGATAGATAGATAGAACAGGTCAAAAGAATTGTGCTGATGTACTGAATATGTGTGAAACATACTGTACATCTGTGTTTGATTAGTCTGTACCAATATGAACATTAAGGTTTCATCTTAATCGCTAGCTCACTTTTTGAATGTTATTGAATTTTACTTCATTTTATTTCACTGATCTAACCAGGTAGACTCCCATTTCACTTTTTCTTTTAACACGTTTTTATAACAAGAGTTATAAATGTCAGTTGTTCTGGGCTCACACCAAAATAATATATACAATTGTTAACTCCACCACAATATGCATTGTGATGCAGACTATGAGTACAGCTGGTGAAGACAATGATTAAAAGAAATAGAAACAGTAAAATCTGATTTATAGCTACACCATAACATTGCAGAGACCTTAACATAAATGCACACATAATAATCTTAAACATTTGAACAGTTCTGAAATACCCCTCATATTTTTTGTTTTTGCGCACTAAGCATTGTTACATTTCACAAACTGTTTCATGTTGGTAATATGTCCTGTTCAAAGACATAACAATTCAACTTTCTTTCTAAACCCAATATCTGCACCTAGAGTGTCCAGATATGCCCAGTGTTCAGAATATGATTTGTTTATATAAAACAGCAGTATGGAATCATTGGGGGCTTGTCATTTCATAAATTGTGGCTGTTCCTTAAGGAAAAAATGCATTGTGAAACGATGGACAGAGGAATCAAAGCAAGATATTTCTGCAACATACACATCATGTTTGCTCACAGTGTCACTTTTAAGTGACATTAATTACTAATGACTTCACAAACTTTGATTTTCCAATAACTTTCCCTCTTTCAGTTGAACATTGAACATCCACTAAATAGCAGGATGGAGATTTGGTAATTTTTTTCACACTCCGTTAGCAAAAGTAGAATTAATTTCCTGACTGATGCTCTCTTTGACCTCTAGAGGCAGCGAATCAAAAAGATGGTCTTCCACAATTAGGCCGTTTCGGCGCAAAAGTCGGCATTGGCCAAGTTGTGCCGGCAGGCGATCTAGGCAGTTTCCCTTCAGCTCAAGATGAGTCAGCTGTAACAGTTGTCCAATTTTTTCTGGCAGCGAAGAGATGCAATTGTGCCCAAGGGACAATGTGCGCAACTTTGTGCATTTGAAGAGCTGCTTGGGCACCACTTCTACCTTGTTTCCTGTGATTGCAAAATGCTGAAGATTCTGGAGAAAACCCACCTCTGGAGGAATCACTATAATGGAGTTATGACTAACATCAAGGTATCTTAGTTTGAGAAGATTAAACAGAGTTATAGGTAAGGTCTCTAGTTTATTATGAGAAAGATAGAGAAACTCTAGGTTTTTGACATGACTAATGGACAATGGAATGGAAATAATTTTGTTGTGCCACAGTTTAAGACAGTTAAGCCGTTTGAGGTGCTGGAAGCTGATGACCTCCTCAATGGTCCGAATATTGTTAGATTTCAAGTCCAACTCCTGCAGGTTGGTCAAACTAAAAATTGCATGTGGTATCCTTTCCAGTTCACAATTATGCAGCTCAAGCTCAGCAAGGTTCATCATCTTTTTCAAGGTATTTAATACCACAAGTTTAGTGCCATCATTGTGTACCACAAGTCTGATCAAATGGGGTGATAAGTCTGTAATGTTAGTTGGGATCTTGGTAAGGTTGCTCTTCAGATGTAAAATTTTGAGATGCTTCAGGTCCCTAAGGGACTCTAATCCTATCATTTTGTTATTCTCAGAGTTCAAGTTTCCCACCAAGTAGAGCTCTCTTAAGTTCTTTAGCATGTAAACCCATGTAGGAATCTCCGCTACATCCGTAAACTTGACATGAAGGCACCTGAGATGGTCGCGGAGGAAACTGAATGCAGTCTGTTCGACTTTGGCGGGGCAATGGTAAAAGTGCAGCTCATGAAGGTTGACCATCTGGAAAATCTTTGCTGTGATACGTGCCTCTGGGATGAGCTCTAATTTTAAGACCTCTAAATCAGTGAGGTCAAACACTGCATCCGGCACTCCTGAGAGCATAAAAAGATGCAGCTCAAGTTTATCCTGTGCATTGCGAGTCACATGTTGCCGTAGTTTTTCAAATGTCCACTCATGGTTTAAACTGATTTCACGAAGTTTGTTCTCGCTTACCTCTGAGAGAAAGACACCAAAGCGTTTAGAGTATAACTGGTCATACTGGTCAACCATGTGAAGGAGGAAAGCAAAGTCATTCTTCACATCTGGAATGTCACTGAAACTGCTTTCCTCTCTAACCTTCTCAAAGGAGTACTCCTTAAGAGGGCGCCTAAACAGCCAGAAAAGTGTGTATATGCAAACCAAACCATAAACAAAAATGAGGGCAATGTAGCAAACAAGGAGCTTTTTCAACATGAAAGCCATATTATGAGTACATTTAAATTTGGTGTAACCAGTTAAATGTTTAATGTCTGGCTCACAATCATGGTCAAAATTAATGGCTGTGACAAACGTCATGGTGTAACAGAGGATCAAAATAAATTTTACAGTTTTTATTATTGTTTGAGCCACATACAGTTTGTAGATCAAATCACTGTCCTCAACATGTGTGCGGAACTTCCTCACTTTCTCAAAAAGGGCTTTAGCTTGCTCTCCATCTTTTTTATCAAGTATAGTCATACTTGGAACTTCAATGACAGTTTTTTCTGCAGAAAACTTAATGCCGGATTTTGCAAGCATGGGAGTTGACTGATTAGGACTTCCTTCTTCACTGCTGGTGGAAAAATGCTTTGGTAATGTAGAGGCTATGGTTAGCCTCTGCTTATTCTCTTCAGAATCTTCACAGGCTGTCTCGGACAATGCCTTGGTTGTCCAAGGGGACTCAAAACACTTACCCAAAATTGATACAAAATGCTCAATTTTGGAACTAGTCTTTGGATACTTGAACCAAAAGTTACTGCTTACCATAAGTACAATAGTGTGAATGAGGGCAAGATATGGAAAGTACTTTGAATACCACGGGAGGGCAACATGGTAGCACATCTGATTAACAAAGACATACTGCTGAAAATCTAGGTTTGTGCGTAGACCTGTGGGCTGAGGCTGCCTGACAACAGATGAGTGTGGGAAGTGTATGTGCTGGACAACACTGTCCGGTTGTTCTTTGCTTGCCAAAGGTGCAGCTGCCAATGTCACATGACCTCCTTCTGTCCCTGAGCCAAAGGCTTTCTCTGGTGGCTTTTCCATGGGCACTGAATTGGGATCCTCCCACGATTCCAGAAGAGGAAGACAAACCACCTGATCTTTGGTTAACTGCATGGTCCCAGCAAATATGGCCAGCATAAGCATGACCACACCCAGGTAATCCATAAAGACGTCCCACCATGGTTTCAGTATCCGATAAGTTGGCTGGATGTCATTTAGAGAGGCAACTTCTGTGAGGGTAAACATTCCTGAATAAAAAGCATAAAAAACAAGTATTTATTATAATACAAATAATATAAAAAAAAAATACAAACAGTTTAGAGAGTACAGTTTACAAACAGTTTAGTAAAATACAAATTGATTTCATTTTTGTTTTTAGGCTAACATATTAAGATCAAACATCCCAATGTTAATTCTCTGCTATGTGAAATACAGGCTTTTCACAAATCTTATTCTCATGTTCCATTAAACAAATGTACAATTGCAAGAAGTGGTCTGATACACCACTAAAGATAACAAATGTCTCATATTGCTTGGAAGACATCCTAGTGTCTCTGCCCTGTATCACTTACCACAGCATAGCACTTGATCGGTGCTAAGGCACTAAAGCACTGCATTAGACTTCCTTATTAGATTATCAGTCTTAGTGGGTCCATACTCTAGTACACAAAGACATTAGTACTGGAGTGGTGAGCTTGGCCAAAGACAATATTGTTTTTAATATCAAGTTGCAAAACTCTCCTCTGATATTCCTGCATTTTGCAGGGGTAGTATTGATATGTGCAGCTCGTCTTTCACATTGCTGGGACTTACTCATAAACATTCAATAGTTAAAGTAAATGACCTTCTCACTGTCAAGGAACAATTGACTGAAGGTCACGATGATTAATTTGTGTTTTATTAGGCCAATCAAGCTGTTAATTGTAAATTCAGTTTGTCTCTTTAATTACTTAAACTAGGACTGCAGTCTAATTAGGTGTTATTGGGCTCTTAGTTTGATACAGTTCAGTTATGTTTGCTGTGGGGGCAGGGTTCATCATGACATGGCACTAGCAATGCTAAAGAACACTAGATTCATAATACAGTTACATAAAGACAGTAACTTTAGTGTACAGGGGGAATTTTCCCATCAGAAGGCTCATATGGGACTTGTAGGCTTCACTGTAGAAAGACATTAAATATCCCTGCATTTTTATTTTAAAGCATTTTAACAAGAAACAGTGCCTTACAAACCCCCCCAGTACATTATTATATGCATTATTATACTTTACACACTTGTTTCTTGCAGTGTACTGCAATCATGTGTTGATTTATATTTAAAGTTGTTTTTGGGACATACTTTTTGTTGTTTTTGGGACAATACGCAATTCATAACTATTTTGCAGTTAGTTAAACTTACTTCTTACTGGCCACGTCAATGCTTACCATAATTCTGTTAAATATTGGCATTTTAAAAAATGTGCAATACCTGAAATTCCACACTGAATTTCATGTCCTGGTGTATCATATTTAGATAAAATACAGCTCTTATTAGGTGTTAAAATGTACTAATCAAATATCAAGGAAAAAAACTTGGGCCGGGGCATTCCCATTCGGTACACCATGAGAATACTGCGGTACGAACCATGGGTGGTGTATCACATTGTTTTGGTTTCATTGTTACACCCCTAATCAAAATATTGTATGTGGCAGTTCAACAAGTAGAAGTGTCAATGTTTTAATTAAGATAATTCATTGCTGAATGATTGAGATACTCTCCTTGAAGCAATGAGCCAGATTACGTGTTTTTTTGTTTTGTTTTTTTCTTAATACATTACATCTTAATACATTAAGTAACATTAAGTTGTTTAGAAACAACATATCTACCATGTGAACTGTGAAGATTTACTGTGGTAGTAAGGGAAGACTTTTTACTGCCTCTAGGACCTGCTAACAAAAAGTCTAGACTGTCCAAGACAATCACATTCCTTCCATTTATCACACCAACTATTCAAGTCACAAGCACTTTGTTCTTTTGCTTTGCCTGTCCTAAAGAACTTACTTTCAAGCCTTATACTGGCTTTGATGCTAACATGTCAACTGTAAGGAAGAAGTCAGAATCTAAGAGGATTAACAGACAGCTAAAAAGAAGGGGCATAAAACAAAAAATACATTAAATGTATTACTGTAATACAGGACAATACAGGGACTGTTTTACAGATAATCATTTTAAATGGGTGCAGTCCAAATGGATTGGCCTCAGCTAGAAGCAGTAACTGCAGCAGACTAGACCACCTTTTCTCTACAATAATTAGTCTCTAATTTAGTGCAATTACACAATAGCTTATTTGGCCAAGTCAGATTGCCATAAACAACAATTACTAATAACTACTTTGTGTGTTGCCATGGAATTAGGGAAGGATTCATGGTTTCTTAAAAGACACGCACAAAATTATTTATAGCTGCACTTACATTACAAGATAATACAGATAAAGATACAAAATTAGGTCATATTCTGTCTGGATATTCCATATAAAGTGATGTACTTTGATCTGTCATTAACTAAGCCTAAGTTCTGCAGAACACATAATTTCTTTGATGGTACTTAGGTTTGTAATGAAAAAGAAATCAGTCCCCGAAATTAAAAATTACATAGATCTATCAAATGACGCAAAATTTAAAATACAGCCACTAGCTAGACTGTGCTTCATATCAAGTCATCTAATAAATTTAATGCTCAAAGGGTGGCAATGAAGAACTCCTTTACAACAGGACTTCAAAGAATGTCTGACCTCATGTCTTTTCCCGAAGTTTACCCAACATCGTTTTTTAGCCATCAGTTCCCGAACTTTACAGCTGGGAGGTATATTTAATAATTACACAAACTCTAGCTTTATGAGCTGAGAAGTCAAGACAGCTTGTTGCAAATGGTTTGAAGAGCCTGATTTAACGATAGTCTGTTTCAGTGCAACAACACAAAGAAATATATAAAATAAGTCTACCCCACCACAACAGTATAGCCTTCACTAGCATTTACAGACACCAAAGATACACACACACATAAAGTGCAAGTACTGTGAACTCCACTGTGATACAGCACTACAGCTGTGATTTTGCTCTTAGCTTAAACTGTTACAATACAATAAATGCCATAATCACAATAAATAAATAGGTCTCTCTGGCAATGGTAGGTCTTAATGCTTACAAATTTAAAACCATTTTTGACAATAAAAGATTGCTTTTTAATTTAGAACAAGCACTAGACTAGATAGCTGCAAGGATAGCATGGGCTCAGGTCAACAAATCATGATTGCACAAGGTGGTCATTCACTAATTTTTCAGTGGTCCATGGTGATGACAAGTTGCAGTGTTTAACCTCACTTGAGTTATACAATAATCACCCACAAAAACAATAACTACCACAGCTAACCTTACTTGACCTCAGTCTGAGCTTTTACACTGTAACTAGGTCATGGTTGCTGCTGTTATTCTCATTCGCTGAAAATTTTTAAATGACAAGTCTGATAACCAATCATATCTCTTTATGTTAATCTGCGAGTTCATCAGCGTAAAGGCATCCATATGTGTCCTGTGATAGGCTTGTATCTACAGAGACGGTGGATAACTTGCCAGAACATCATTAAGATCCAGTCTTCTTGTAGGTCAGTGAGTTAAAGTAATACTGAAATGGTACATACAGTTTAGAGTTTATACTGAATTGAGAATGGGTGCATTTTAGCAGAACAAAATAAGGACTTAAAGTAAAATTAAATGTAAAAAAAACATCGTTCCAAATGGCACTTGACAACACAGACTGTCAAACACAACCGCAGAAAACCCCATAAAAACAAAACATCATGACACAAAATGTTTAACAACCTGTGCACCTGTTTGCTTCGAGTGCGTTTAACTACAGACCATCTCCATAAACACGACCTTAGTACAAGTGGACTTATGTGTATGCAATATTGCAGAAATACATGTATATACTTACTGTCTCACATAAACGTCATCTACACTGGCATTTGCGAAATTCCGCCATGTAGCACATTAATTTCTGTGAAAACGGAACACATTTCATCCAGTTCTCCTTGCATTGATGGGGACACTGTTGTAGAAAAATATGCGGTCCTCTAGCGTAGGAGACGTCGTTTGTAGCGGCGCCCATGTCATTGTGTTCCGATACCGGATGAGTTAAAGGTTGAGGGTCACGATATTTGAATGACACCGCTTCACTTCCTAATAACGGATAAACTACTAGCCGAACGCTATTTGCAGGACCGAACTGGAATAGTCCCTGAACGCAATCCGGTGTATTGTCATGTCTTCTTGGCTCTGTGAAAAATAACGTCCCTCACATTCAGGAAATCAATAGAGGGCTGATTAAACTGTTGTTATAGCGGGAAAGTGACGGTAGTAAGAGGCAACTTACTGAGGATTCACCCGTGAGGGCTTTCCACACATGCAAGGGTCCACACTCTTCTCATTATTATGGTACAGTCAGTGCCGAGCGCACAGCGGCAGAGTCAACCAGTCTGCACCAGTTCTGTACACTGCATATCCGCCACCTTTAAACCCCCCAAACACATATTTACAGACCGATGTACTTACCTCAAAGCAGAGCTGTCGTTCTAAAAACGCCAAAGCGTCCACGATTTCCATGCGTGTTAAGTGATGAATAGGAAAAAAATGTCTGTAATAAACAGAAATAAAGTCAGAGTGAGGAAGTGCGTGTGGGCGGAGCTAAAGTTTACAGTAGAATTTACGCGCCAAACACCTGACCGGCGTTCTGATGTAACTAAGCAACAAAAGCCATTTTTTTTAAATTGTTACTTGCTTGGTTTACCTTAACCAGATTAAAATAATTGGCAAAACAGATGCTATTAAAACAGTCCTTGACACAACAGATGTATTTAATTTGGGAAATTTGTCAGATATTACAAACTATAACTTTTTAAATGTAATTTATCAAGTCAAATTGGCTTTAAAATTTTGCTTTATGATAAAGCTAAATGTTAAACTCTGTAATTAACTAAAAAACTAGTATTTACCCCAAGCACCTGGTACCATGACAAGAACACACTTTATGCTAAGCATATAACTGCAATAAAGATTAAAGACACTTTGCTCTCCCCACCCCACTGGACAACCAGGTTCTGCGGGTTAATGTGTATTTTATTGTCGCATGAACTGTTTGGTAGGTCATATTCAATGTTAAAGTCAAAATGGAAGGATTTGTTTGACCACCCACCTGCACACAGGGAGACAAAGGACAAAACCCTAACAGCACTGTCTCTCAGTTTAATAGAAACACAGAATGAAAGTTAATCCCACATTTCAAATTAATGCCACAGGAAAAAATTCTGGTGCATGAGGACAGTTTTTGCAGCACTTGCCTTTTTTTAACAACATGGCAAACAAACTACAGGAAATGGAGTACAAAGCTATTCTTTAACTTCAGTTGAAGCACATAGCAGGCAGGCTGCGATTTTCATGAATTTATTTGTGCTTAAACATGCTTTTTAAAAAAACAAATTGTTTTGCTTTCATATCTGAGTAACTCTCTGATGTGAAAATGTTCTTTTGCCTTTATCCACAGCTCTCACATTGACAGCTGCTGTACTTCACCATATCACGGTTGAATAGTTCTTTTTTTCCAGGGTAAATCCTCAGCATCAAATTGTTGGAGGACGTCAGTATGAAGTCATGTTTATAAAGGTCTACAGCAGTGCCTTCCCACACTTCCACATAATGCAACATTTTATAGCAATTCCATGGATCACAGATATAGCTAGATCTGCCTGCAAAAACAAACTTGCATGTGTCAGTTAGTGGTTACATTTATATTTAAGCATTTGGCGGACTTGCATGCCATTGAAGGTATACATTTTATTGGTTCCTGCATTTCCTGGAAAACACTCATGCACACTCAACTTTGACATGGCTATCACCATGGTCTAATGTTAGAGCTACAATAATACATAAGGCATAGAAAATAAATGAAAGTAATCAGAAATGAATTAAACATCTCCAGTTTTATGACAAATGATAACTAGCTAATTTAGGGTGTAAGTAGTTAAGCTGTTTGCCATAGACCTTAACAAGATTTTGGGATCTTGTGTTTTGGGATAGTAATAAAAAATGTTTTAAAATGGGATTCATCATCTGCTTTAGTCAAAGTTTGAAGACATCCCACAGTATACTGCAAAAGCTTTAACAAAATTTAGATCAATAGCATAAGCATTCTTGATTCTGTTGTTATGGCTTTCTATTGTTGTTATGGCTGCTCTCTGTAGGGCCGATGTGTTAATGACTTGGCATCACTTGGAATACACACTGTTTAGGAAAGAGATGTTTTCCTTTCAAAAACATTTTTCCTGGTGAAAATTTAAATCTTCATTTAAATTTATAAAGAGCAGTATACCATGCCATGTTTATCTATCAACAGCCATATTGTTCACAGCTGATCATGTGACTAAATCTAATTTCTACACATTTTTCAAATTGTCCTTTAAAACCCAAATATTTGTTGATTATTAGTTATTCACTAAACAATCTTACCCCTCTGAACTATTACGAATTATTAATTAATCGCAAAACCAGGGACCCAGAAATCAATTTTATTTATACCGTCTACATATTAAAACACTTTGGTAGAGTGCAAACAATACAAAACAGAATAAGGCATATTGTAGCACTATTTTACGCTGTCACTTAGTTTATTTAATAACAATAATTAAAAACAGCTTATGTTTTATGCAGAGACAAAAAAAAAATATCTAATACACTTCAGCATCTATGACCTTTAACAAACAGATTGGCCAGCCTTCTTTACTGAAGACATGCCTACTTTACAACATTATTTTGCATGCTCCAAAGCTCAGTCATTTGTGTAGCCAATACTACTAAAATGTTGTGGGCAAAACACACAATTTTTTTTTCTTTTGAATGGTCTACATAGCTCAGGTTTTTTGAATGAAGCGGCTGAGGAGTGTGATTGGCAGTCTGTACAGAAAGGCCACATGCTGATCTCAGTAAATGTGTCAGCTCCCACAAGGCAAGATCAGATCAGACAATGTATTTACCATGTACATGACCTTAGGACGAAACACATTTATCATTGCTAGTAGTTGAGAAAATATATGAAGGGATAATAAAAGTCTACCTGATTTATCTCAGTCCAGCGACTTTTCTTTTTTTGCATAAGGATATTATATAAGAGCACTATTTACTATTGTTTCCATACAAGAAAAATAGGCACGTCGTACTTCATGTATATATGCTTATTATAACTTTTTTTCTGCAGAATGTTTTTTCTATGTACATAAAATACAAACTACGACACTAAACAATGCAAGACTGACAAATACTGTTGACTAATTCAATACTGTGAATAGTTTAAGCTTCTATTATAGAATAATGTCTTGGTGGATATCATTTAAAAATGACATGAGAAAAGCTGGAGAAAAGCTGTGTACTAATAAAAAAGGTTAAGGAAAGAGATATTTCTGGTTAAAAAGTTTATCTTCTAGATCTGGATTTAGTTTTACTTTAGAGTCCAAGTCAGAGTAATTGTTTAGGCAAATAACAGCAGGATAAAAGTCCCTTATTTTGTTTTTATGGAAACACTCACTGCAGTTAAAGCTGGTACAACTCATTCATAAAAGGTATACTATAATGTAGTTCTTTTTAATCTGGCTGTGATCTACACAGCAAACAGCTCTTAAACCAGTTTAACATTAAAATCAGTGATGCTAAGAAAGTGAAATCTACCTGAGAACACATGCATAAGGCTCCTGCTGTCTTATAATAATTTCTTAATTATGCAAAAAAAACCTAGTATAAATGACTACAAAACTGTTCTCTTATCACACACCTAAAAAAAATACTTGCATACATAAGGTTTAAATCCTTGCATACGTAAGGCTTACATACATATTACAAAGTAAAATTGGAATGTTTCCAGTGCAAATTCTAATACTGACCTTTCCAGTGCAAAAATATGTTGTACAGTACTTGACCTGTAAAAGCCTAATGACTTATTAAAGCAAAAAGCAAACAATAGAACTGTTATGCATCCCACTGTTCAGATGAATCCCTGTCTTACGCTGTACAAAAAGTTTCTTTAAAAATTAAGATAAACAGTCTTAAATTTGTGTATTTTACTTGGCTTTTTTTATTATATACAATATAAGGCATTAAAAGGTGTTCATCCCTAAAATATTTTAAACCCTTTTCCTAAAAGGCCAAGTATGTTATGCTCTGAATATGAAATTTCAGGCACTCACCAATATAGATACACAATACACACAACTGGACAGAGCACTTGGAGTGTCACCTCTTTAAGAAGCTAGATTAAAACATTTGGCATTAAAGCAAAGCAGTGGGACATCATTCTGCTTGCATTTGTTCTCTGATGTCAGAAGGCAGTGTCTCAAACAGCGCATTTTCTACCACAAGTCCACTTTGCTTCAAGGAGCGACAAAAGCCCAGTTCAGCTGGCAAGAACTCAAAGTGATTCCCCTTTAATTCCAAGTGAGTCAGTAAGCTTAGGTAAGAGATCTTTGGCGAGAGGACAGACAGTGTGTTCCTGCCAAGCTTGAGAGTTTTTAGCTTCTTACAAAAGAAGAGTTCATCTGGAATATTTTCAATTTTGTTACAGCTAACAGAGAAGTATTGAAGGCTCTGGAGAACGCCTATCTCCGGTGGGATAAAACGGACGTCATTGTTTGACACATCAAGGTAGCGCAGTTTGTTGCAGAGGAACAAGTGTGAAGGCAGGATCTCAATCTTGTTGTGGCTGAAGTAGAGGCGCTCCAAGCTGCTCAGTTTTTTGATGTGTTCAGGTATAAAGGCAATGCAATTGTGCCAAAGCTTCAGACAGGTCAGTTTACGGAGGTGCTGGAAGCTGACGATCTCTTCAATGGAACGTATATTGTTCTCTTTCAGATCCAATGTCTGCAGATTACTCAGGCTGAAAATGGCATGTGGTATGCGTTCCAGGTCGCAGTGCACTAACTCAAGTTCTATGAGATTCACCATCTTTTTCAGGTTGTTTAGCATTACCAGTTTGGTGCCATCATTGCAAATACAGAGACGTTGTAGATGGCTGGCTACATCAACAATAGACTGGGGGATCTTGGTGAAGTTGCTCTTGAGTGTCAGTGTCTTGAGTGACTTGAGCTCTCGCAGAGATTCTAGGGTGATAGTCTTTGATGCATCAGAACACAAAGAGCCAATCAGATGGAGTTCCTCCAAGCTCCGCAACACATACATCCAATGTGGAAGTTCACGCATGTCATCAAACTTTACTCGCAAAACCTTCAGGTTCTCCTTGAGGAATGAGGTGGCTGCACTGTGGATCTTAAGTGAGCACTGATAAAGTGAAAGCTCCTGGAGATCTTCTAATTGCGCAATAGATGCTGGAATTGTAACATTATTAATGATCTCAAGCTTTAAAGACTGAAGCTCTGTCACCTCAAAGATGGTATCAGGGAGACCAGAAAGCATGAAGAGCTGAAGCTCCAGCCTGTTATTGCTATTGGTCTGCAGCTTCTGCCGAAGCTTGTCGGCTGTCCACTCATGGTTGAGGTTCAGCTGTTTAAGTTTGTTTTCACTGACCTCTGACAGAAACACGGCAAACCTCTTGGAGTATAGGGGATCATATTGATCAATCATGTGTAACATGAAAGCAAAGTCATTTTTCACATCCGGAATGTCATCAATTCCAGTCTCTTGTCTAACATATTCAAAAGAGTACTCCTTCAGAGAACGATAGAACAACCAGTAGGATGTATAAAGGCATGTTAATCCATAAACACTCACAAAACACAAATAACAATAGGAGAGCTTAGAGAACAAGTGGGCCATAGTGTGATTGCAATAGAAGTTTCGGTAACCTGTCATGTCCTGTATATCCACAGTACATCTCACAGTAAACCTGACCTTTGACACTAGGGCACTGTTGTAAGCAATTATGAGGATGAACTTGAGCACTTTCACAACAGTCTGACGAACATACATTGCATACAATAAATCACCCTCCTCAACATGTAGGCGAAATTTTTTGACCTTTTCAAACAAGGCTTTGGCTTGCTCTCCCTCCTTCTTGTCAAGGACGCTTGGTGCTGGTTTGTCAACAACTATTTTTTCAGGAATAGATTTGAGAGACGGAGACTTCTCTAGGTTGCCCTCGCTAGCCGGAATATTGAGGTCTGACCTACTAGCACTGTTCCTTTTGTTGTCTTTCTCTTCGGGGTTCTCCCCTGATACTTCTGACAAAGCTCTTGTAGTCCACGGAGAGTCAAAACACTTGCCCAGAATAGATATAAAATGCTCGATTTTTGAACTGGACCCTGGAAACTTGAACCAGAAATTGCTGCACACCATGAAAATTAGGGTATGTATGAGAACCAGGTAAGGAAAGTACTTGGCATACCAATGCAGTGCTTTTTCGTAGCACATCTGATTTATGTAGTTATATTGCTGAATATCCAGGTTGGTCTTCAGTCCTTTTAGCTCATGGACAGGCACTGAAGACACGGTAGGTATGGGAACAGGTGGGCTCATCAGATCAGTCTGGTTTGAGGGGAATGTCCTTTGAGGAAGGCATATGATTTTGTCTTGCATTACCTGAGGATACAGAAATGTAGCTATTAATATCAGCACAATAAAATCGAGGCATATTGAGGCCATGTCCATCTATATTATATATATTTATATATAATTTTTATATATTTATATAAAATCCAATAATTCATAATACAAGACTTATCGCTGTATTGCGATTACACACCACTGTTATATTGACTGGAAAAGCATATCTGAGGAGGAGCGTCTATTTTGGTGCTCTGACATCAGTGCTGTGACTCAGACAGGAAATGAGAAATCCTTGCACTAGCCACAAAAACCTCTAGAGGGAAACCAATTTACCTCTGCATTAACAGGAAAGAGTGCTAAAGCCTCTCACGCTTGTGTTAAATCATTTGATTCTCAAACTTTTCAGGCCAAGTACCATCATTGATCAAATCAGAACATCAAAGTAGAACCTAGTCACAATGTTCCCTCAGATTCCCTCAGCACTGATCAAACTGACATCTCAATCATCAAATCTCAATTATCAAACTAATACTTTATGGTAAATATAAATTTTTATGTAGTTAAGAGTAGTTAAGGCCTTCATTGGTCTCCTACATGGCGATTGCTAGGAATTCTGCCCTCCCCCCGACTGTATCTTGTTCTCAGCCTCTTAAATCAATATTACTGATGCAGTGTTTCTGACTCGCCCCTAAAGCTTACCTTTATAAAACTGGGTATATAAATCTTCACTCTGGGGTACAGATTTCCTTATTAAAAAGAACATTTGACAAAATACTGTTTTGACAAATCTTTTACCGCTGCTTTTAGTGTGTTTAAATAAACCACACCAGCATGCAGCTTCATAAAGATGTTTAACATTATTAGATGTACTAAACTTTTATATAGATATGAGAAACAAAACAAATACAAAAATAGTACAAATAGATGTGTATATGTAGAGATACTATGTAGATATGAATTTAAAACCTCTATTTAAAAAAAAAAAAAGAAGTCAATATTTTTGCAAATTTTTTTAGGACCTTTCCAGTGTTGTGTAACACACCACCTGGGGGAACTTTGCGTGCCACTAGAGGAGTACATAAAGCAGTGGTTCTCAAAAAGTGTTTTTAGCAATGACCAAAAGCAGGCAAAAACTTTCAACAAGATCAGTATAGTAAGCATTTAGTATTGGATTCAAGATGTACACCCTTCCCCCCTTTTCCCCAGTTTTAGTTTGTCTGGTAATTACACCATGTGGTTGTTTGCAAGCTGCGTGCTCTTTCCCCGAAGGTAATGAAAAACAAGTAAAATCAGCTAAACAGAGTGGGAAAGAGAACTGTAAGACCACTATACAGCAGTATAGTGTGGCAGAAGACAACAGCCTGATTGCTGAGCAAGGCCTGCAACGAATTGCATCAGCAGCACAGGACAAAGCATCTCTGCTGTAAAATGGATGCGAGGCGCAGCATCCTCAAGTGGCTAATAAAATGTGCATTATGTACAATGAGGCCATTCCAAAGTGCCCTCAGTCAAACATGATCTTTTTAGCAAAAACCATGTTTATTCCACTCACAGAACCAGGGGACTATGCAATGGTTTCAGTAAAAAGTATTAATTATGGTAATTATTACTGCCTTCACTAGAAACATCTTGAGCATTTGGTCACATTTTACAAACACCATTACATGAAACAACTGTGACATGTGCACCTCTAAGGATATTCCCACCCTAACAATAGGTTCCTGTTAATGTTGTTTGTTGAAACTAAAAATAATTAGGATCATCTACAGGAACTTAAACTAAAAGGTAATCATGAAGCTTCAAACTCCACCCACTAGTTTATGAGGCTGAGAACCTAGACTACAGGAGCTATTTTTGTGTTTATAGAGGGGCCGACCATGAGGGAAAGGGTAGTAATCTTCGCATAGGGTGGCTGGAATTTAGCTTGTTTTCCGTTAACAAACTTACACTTCTTTATGCAGTGTGTACTGCCCAACAGTAGGCTGTTCATGCACAGAGAAGGCAGTAGCCAGCCATCTATCTATGGTCTGAAGTAATTTATAATTTCATTGCTGTTGATCAAGAAATACTGTGTTTTTTTAAGTAAAGATGTACAGCTTTTCAGCAGTAAAATAATTTCATTTTCACAATTTTCCACTTAAAAAGTCTGTTCTTGTAATATTTGGTTCTAAGTGCAAATTCATTTTTCTGTTCAAACAAATGTGTTTTTATGACTATGGAACCATGGCCATAGCACACAGGAGAAGAAATGTAATATCTACCTGCAGAGTGCACCCAAATACACCTATCATGAGCATGACCACAGACAGGTAGTCCGTGAACACATCCCACCATGGCTTTAGAACCCGGAACGCTGGCTGCTGTTCCGTGAACTGCCGGAATTCTGTCACTGGAATCATGCTCCTGTGAAGGCACAGAAAAAAATTCTGAGAAATTATGAAAAACGAATGATTCAGAGCCCTTTTACAACATTTTTTTTCTTTAGGTTTTACGAAATACTATCATGACCACCTAAATTTTCATTCAAGACAGTTGATTCAAGACAGTCCTGAACTAAATATATACTAATGGATGTTAAAAATAAATATGGTCTGGTATGACAGGACTATCATTACTGCATGCAACATATCTTTATTAATATTATATTCTGCTAAACAAATATTGGCTGTTTCGCTTTATCTTGCATTAGCTGAAGAAACCTTAGTCGTTAAGCAGTATTTGTTTACATGGGAACAGCATATGTTAATATTTTTGGTTTGCAATTTATAATTTATATATATAATAATTTATATGAGACTCATGCCACAAGTAATACTTTATCATGTGGTAATTATTATTCACAGAGAGGTTTTTAGTTATATTTACCTTACTGAAATATCAGTACTTTGAGGTTTTAGTTTTATACTAGTTTTAGTTTATAATCTTTTAAAATAACATTTCCAATAAAATCTATAAATCCTGAAAGACACTGGACAAGAAATTAGGTCATCTAAAAAAAGGTACAAGACACTGTCGCAAAGACAAACTGTTGTTTGACTATGTCATGATAGCTACAGTAAAACACTACGTCTAATGGACACAAGTTTGACGTAATAAGCATCCCTTACATTCTAATGATTCCTAACAAAGGTTGTTCACCAAGCTTGCTATAATTTCTTTTGAGTCACATACGCATGCATAATATCATACACTGGTTTCATTAATTATTGAGAACAACACTGCACTGGCCTCACTGTTCAAAAAGTTTTTTGAACGTTCTGAACAGCTTGCATGGATCAGCAGCATTGACACAACAAAGAAAGCAGTGAAACATAGAAAGTCATGAGGAAAGGGAGTAGAACTAAAGCTGTGTATATTGCTTTAACCACCAGTAATGAGCTGGCTTATTAAGGCACCTTTCACAAAATGCTAACAAGTACCAAGCTGTAGTTCTGGACCAAATATAACACACCTGAAATCCATTTTAGGTCACAGAATGTACATTGTTCTCTCTCATAAAAAAAGGCTCTTATATTTACATACAGGGGTTATATACTGAGAGTTGGAACAAAAGAAATACCAGTTTGTAAAGACAAAAATTGTTTTGTATGTAACTTACATAACCTGATTTTTATTACTCTACACCCTGTGTGGTTTGCATTATGTATTCTTTATTTATAAACCTTGTGATGTTTTTTACTCCTAATTACTCCCTTTCTTTTGATATTCTTACAGATGGCAATATACTCCTACCAGGGTGTCATTTTAAATAAAAAATTTGTGACTTGACTTAAAGGGTTTAAATGTTTTTTAAGATGCTCAGTTTCATAAGATGCTCTAAATACAGCTAAATGCATCATCATGAACTGGTAAGCAAATTAACCAGACAGACCTGACCTCAGTTAATTGTAAATCCCCAAAGTTGTGTTGTTCCTGCTCAAATGTTAAGATGTTCAATGACGCTTACATCAAAATAACCAAGATGCATTTTTTTCAGGTTAAAACATACCCAAGTACCCACCTACTGTTTAAACATTTGTTAACATTTTTCCAAAAGAGAATCAAACATCAAAGCCAGCATATTTACATGCAAGTGTACAAGCTTTACAAGCTACACAGAACGCATAACTACAACAATTACAAAACAGAGACCTATGGGTAACAGAACTTGGTTGTATATGCAGCATGCTTCAACAGATAAGCTTCTTCAAGCTGTGGAAAATATTTGGACATTTGTGAACAGCTGCAGCTGTTCAAGTGCCTGGAATTCCCGGTTTTTGCTGGACCACAACATTGTATTCATAGTTTACTATGAATAAATTAAAATAAATGTTGAAAGATTGTAAAATTACATTACCTTCATTATGGATAAATGCTGCACTATATTAAGATCATGTTGGCAAGACTTTGTGGAAAACCAAACGAGTCGTCAAAAAAAGAATCCTTCCTCTACAGGAAAGGATTGGGACGTGTATGTTGCTGCAGACCTGATGTAAAATCTAATTGCTTTTAGTGTCTATTAAACTCTGCTCAGTAGAGATCTGTACCATCTCTTTGAACAGCTCTTCCTGACAGGAAATGGTGATTCTAAAATACAGTCATGGAAAAAAAACGGTCCACTTCTGAATCACATCCACTCAGTATGAAGAGCTTACTTTAAAATCAGTAGAAACATGCGCACGGAGTCAAATATTTCATGTTATGTGGAGATTATTTCCTCTAGCGGTAATTACGGAAAGCAAACAAACAACATTAATCCCATCTCACGGGAATAGTCAAAATAACATTTGTTTATGCAATGCCCATTTGATTCTAAACTATCACATTCGGCGTAAATCTCCTAAGACATCAAGCTATCTTTTTCTCAATGAAGGCCTGTATCAAATCACCGTGGGACTATCCAATGTTATTAGTATACAGGCACACAGAAAAGTCACACAAAATATTTCTAAACTTTTACTTCCTTCTGAGCATCCTTTTTCTTTTCTTTTTTAAGAAAATGTTTGATTGAACAAAGTATTTGTTTGATTAAACTCGACAAATTCGCTTCACTTCAACGTATTTGGGACAATCTGTATACCACGTTTTCTTTCCAGAGCGGCTTTGTAAAGTTAAACGCTGCTCGGCGGGTTGCAATGTTTCAACGACTAACGAAACCATTATTACCTCTTAAAGATCAAACAATTCAGCAGACATATTACGTGTTGTAATCGCGAAACAGAGCTAAAATGACGTAAACAGACGCAGTTTTGACTCACCCTTAAATTGATTAAAGCGGCGCTCTTCGTAAACAGCTGAAGATCATAGAGGGTGGTACATGTCCTTGCGGCTGCGGTACTCATTCTGTTATGTATTCCAGCCGCTATAGGCTGACCTGACTGGGCGGAGTCTTCAATACATGAGTAAATGAAAGACAATAGCGTTCACAAAAACGCATTTCTCACTTTCCGCTTAGATTGTGCCGGTGTTATTATGTCGTGCAACCTATGTTCATGACTTATTGTTATGGGTACTCTCAAGAGTATATCCTCCGCAGTCCCACCATTTCAGCTGGTAAAAAAATGTAGCTACCAAATAAAACCTTTTCCTTTGCGTCACGTTAAGGTCAGTTGGGGTTTTAACTTCTTTCAGTTTTTACAGGCTTAATATAATGTAAAAACAGGACTATATGGACTACAAAGATACTGTATAAAGAGCGTATAATTACATTTGTGTACATTTAAAGAGTGTACGTAGCAGTTATTTTAACGCACCATCATTTACATTGGGTTTTTGGGTATCATGGATTTTTATTAGTAACAGTTATTTTAAAGTTATTTTAAAATCTTGAAAATCACATTGGGTGTTTGACCATACTGTCATTAA
>JAZGTK010004439.1:0-24558 GCA_036877625.1 Ambastaia sidthimunki | reverse complement strand
AATCGAATTACATCAATAATGGTATTAAACTCTTAATCAGTCCCATATAGTCCAAAAGCGACCCCTAGTGGGTCGCAGGGGAAAATCAGGGCATAATGTGACATGTCATTGCTGTTTACAGCAATTTTTTCCTTAGGATTATTAGGGCCCAAGCACTGAAAGTGTCTTGTTGTTTTCCTAAAGGTTTTCGGGCCATTGGTGCCCTTAACATGCTTATTTGAGTGTCACCAAATTTGGCAAGCATCATTCCAAGACACTGAAGATTCAAACTTGCGGAGAGATTTTTGATTTCTTGAATGATATTGCCATGGCAACAAATTTATGGCAGAAAATTGAAAACAGGAAATCTCTAATATAAAAAGCATGTATTGATCAATTTGCGTCAAACCTGGCATATATGTTTGTTGTTGTAACACCCCTGTTTAGACTGTTTGTTTGGTTTCACCCATGTCATGCCCATATTTGGATTTCCTGTCTTGTTTAGTTTCATTAGCGTCACCTGGTTGTAATTAGTTCTTGATTTGTTTGCTTTATAAGTTGGTTCTTTTCAGTTTGTGGTGGTTCTGGTATTAATGTTATGTTTGGTCTCTGTGTGTTCCTCCCTATCCATGCCTGGTTTACCTGTCCTGTGTATTGTATATACTTCGGAGTGAATTCTACGTCGTATTGCTCATTCCATTCACGGTCACTTGTGACAGTTGTGGCAGGCTGATGACATGCAACAGGAAGTTTAAAATAGTCCACTTACATTTAGCTAGGTCACTTCAGACTTGGTCAGAATAATGTAATGCTCCAAATGATTCCAGATTTGTGATATCTTAGATATTGTTGCCCTGGTAACACACCAAACTTTAAAACCATGTTCAGATGTATTTGAAGTGTTTGAAATGGCATGAATAATGACCAACATGATGGTCAGCCTTTAGGCATGGTCAAAAGCTTAGACATGGGCCTGGTGGGGGGGGTCTGTAGTGCTCTACTTTAACTAAAGTGATGGGTTTAGTTTTGCCTATGGTCACCTAACTTGGTACATGTATTGGTCTCATCACACCAGATAGTTTTTAGAATTACACTCATTAGCTCCGCCCAACAGGAAGTCAGTGATTTTCTATTGTATGTGGATTTTCAAGAGGATTTCTGGGATTGTCACCAAATTCTGTAAATATTAGGGTGCTAATATTTAGGGTGCTACCAACTGGCAGCAGGAAGTGTGTCACTTACAAAAGACTAAAGAGAAAACTTTAAAATAGTCCTCAATTATTTTTTAAATTAAATTTGACAAGTATGCATCATTTTCTAAGAAGCACCAGGTGACAGTGTCACCATATTGCTTGGGCCTGTCATTGCTGCTAGCAGCTATATATATATTTTTGGGTCCTGTGAAACTCAGCAGTTAACGTGGGATCCAGGATATCTCCTGCATTCACCCATGACCGCTCCTCCAGACCGTAACCCTCCCAATCGACCAGATACTGTATGATGCTACCCCAACGTCAAGAATCCAGTAGTTCATTGACTCTGTAAGCCTCCTGCCCGTCGACCATTAGGGGAGGCATCTGTGTCCTGGCTCCCTCCTAACCAGATTTCAGGCTTACATTAACATTGAGACTCTTGAACAGGGTAGACCAGAATCTATAAGTGAATTGAGGACCTCTGTCTGACACAATATCATCAGGTAATCCATAAAGGCAGAAGACATGGTTACAGACAAGTTCAGCAGTTTCAAATGCGGTGGGTAGTTTAGACAGGGGAATGAGTCTACAGGCTTTTTAAAAACGATCAATAATGGTGAGTATAGTTGTTTACTCCAATGCGATGTGGGACCAGGGTTGCAGAAGTCCTGAAGGGAGTTGCTTCAGGGTTTTTGACATCTGGCAGACAGTGCATTCTTGAATGAATTCTACTGTATCCGCCTTCATGCTGGGCCACCAGTATCTGTTCTGCAGGAGATGGAGTGTGGCTGTGATCCCTGGATGTCCTTAGCTTGGACTTTCAAGGAGCTTGGACCTGTTTGAGATGACAAGATCTGATTGAGACAGGGATAAAAGTGGAGTGAGGAGGACATTCAGGAGGTGGTGGTTGGAGTTCATTTAATGCCTGTATCTCAGTGAGTATGTCCTATTGGACCGGTGCTGCTAATACTCATTCTGGCAGGATGGTTTCTAGTTCAGAGATGATATTCTCCTCCTCCGATTGGCGAGATAGGGAGTCAGCTTTTGTGTTCTTGGAGCCGGGTCTGTAGGTTACAGTGAAATTGAATCGATTAAAGAAAAGTGCCCACCTGGCTTGCCTGGGATTTAATCGCTTAGCAGTATGTAAATACTCCAGGTTCTTGTGGCCGGTAAGAACCCTGAACGGGTGCGTAGATCCCTCTAGCCAGTGGCACCACTTCTCCAAGGCTAACCTAATGGCTAATAGCTCTCGGTTGCCCACATCATATTTACGTTCAGCAGACGTTAGTTTTCTGGAAAAGAAAGCACATGGAAACATTTTAGAGGAAGACCATGACGTTGAGACAAAACTGCACCAACCCCGGTATTGGAGGCGTCCACCTCTACCATGAAGGGGATATCTGGATCTGGGTGACAGAGGATATGTGCAGGGGTAAATCTATTCTTTAGATCTTGGAAAGCTTGCTGTGCCCCTGGACTCCAGTGGAATTTGGCCCATTTTACCTTAGTAAGAGCAGTTAGAGGTGCTGGACCAGATTGTAAGCATTGCGTAAATCCAATTTAGTGTAAAACTTGGCCTGTCTTAGTTGCTCTAAGGCCGCTGGAACAAGAGGGAGTGGATAGCGGTACTTAACGGTGATGTCGTTAAGTTCACAATAATCGATACACGGACGGAGTCCACCATCCTTCTTTTTACCAAAAAAGAACCCGGCTGATACAGGGAAATTTGAAGGCCGAATGAAACCTTTAGCTAATTCTTCGCAGATGTAGTCCTTCATGGCCTCTGATTCTGGTTGTGACAATGGGAAAACTCTGCCTTTAGGGGGAACAGAATCTGGAGTAAATCGATGGCACAATCAACGGAGGGGTGTACAGGAAGTTGAGATGCCTTAGTTTTGTTAAATGCTTTGACTAAATCTTGATATGTGGAAGGGAGCTTAGAATGACTTGAATGAGGCGTAGAAGAGGGCATGTCTTGGACACGGGTTTCTTGGCTCAGACATTTAACATGACTTATCCCATTGGCAAATCTCTCCTTCTCTCCAGGAAACAATAGGATTATGTAGACGTAACCAAAGCAGGCCTAGGATGAGATCATGGGAGGCAGAATTAATGACAGAATTGAATGAGGTTGTTATGTAAAACGCCCACTTGTAAAGAAATCTCTTCTGTGGTTTTGAGTGCTTCCCCCGTTCCAATAGCATAACCATCTATGGCCTCCACTGTTAGGGGAGAAAGACATGGGGTTAGCTTTAACTGTAGTTGTTAAGCCAAACATTTTGAAATGAAGTTGCCTGCAGAATTGGAATCAATCAGGGCGTTTGTAGTGATGTTTTGTGAGTTAATGTTTACCAGGAGTTCTATTGTATTGCTGGGTAAAGAGGTAGGATTAGCTGAACTCACCGCATGCTTTTTGGTAACAGAACAAATGAGATAGGTTAGCTGTTGGTGCCTGGATTGTCCACAGTACAGACATAGCTGGTGAGAAAGACGACGTTCCCTCTCCTCCTGGGTGATATGAGTACTGCCAAGCTGCATAGCTTCGAATGAATTCTTAGGCTGAGGCTCATAGAGAAATATAGGTCTCCGTCGAGGTCTGGATCTGAGTAAATTATCTACATGAATGGCTAGATCAATGTATTCAGACAGGGTTTTACCTTCTTCACGACAGGCCAGTACAGATTGTAACTCATAGCTAAGTCCCCTTCGGAACAGTAGTTTCAATGTATCCTCCACCTAATTCGTCTGTGCTGCCAACGTTCGGAACTTGAGGGTGTAATCAATGGCGGTCTCTCTCCCCTGTGTAAGAGACAATAGTTGTTCTCCAGGACTTTTCAGGTTTCCACTGGGCATTGTTTTCAGAGAAGCTGCATGTAGTGATGGTGCTGTATTACTTGGGCCTATCATCACTGCTGTAATGTGGAAGTACCAGACGCACTCGCAGAATCCATATGCAGGGTTTCTTTATTAAAGAGCTCCATGGAGAACAAACTCGTAAACAAATGGCAGGCAATGTTCAGGGCAGGCAGCAAACAGGCAGAAACGATAAACAGGCACAGGTCGGGGCAGGCAGCGAACAGGCAGTAACAGGTAACAGACAGGGGTCGTGGGAGGCAGCAAACAGGCAGAAGGTCATACACAAAAAGACAGTCCAACCAGGCAAACAAATCCAAAACAGTAATCCAATAACCAAGAGCAATGAACAGACAGAGTAATAACAGGCAGGCAGTCAGAATTATCAACCCTCGGTATGCTAGATAATCCACTGCAATACTTCGCACTGAATACGTGCGTGTTCACTGTTTAAATAGTCCTTAGACAGGAAATGAGGTAGAGGAAGAGGCGTGGCAAGGTATCAGAATTCGTAAAGAATAACACCCACCTTGCCTGCTTTGCTGGCTTCAGGAGTCCAGGGTAACTTTTTTGGTTTTCCTTTAAGTAGTAAAGTTAACGAGGCTGCAATCATACTATAATTCTGTATGAAACGTCTGTAAAAATTTGCAAAACCAAGGAATCGCTGAAGGTCCTTTATAGTCTGGGGTTGCGGCCACTCAGTAACTGCTCTCACCTTGACCTGGTCCATCTCGACACCCAAATGGCTAATCTTGTAGCACAGAAAAGAAGTTTGCCTAACGCGAATTCACTTCTCCGCTTTGACATATAACTGATTCTGCAGCAGGCGTGATAGCACCTCCTTTACATGCTGGATATGTTCTTCTTCTGTCTTGAAATAAATTAAGATATCGTCAATGTATGCAATCACATATCTATTAAGCAGGTCCTTGAATATTTAATTAATAAACAATTGAAAGACAGCTGGGGCGATGGCTAGACCATAAGGCATGACCAGGTACTCGTAATGGCCATGTGATGTAACAAAGGCTGTTTTCCACTCGTCCCCTGCCCTTATATAAATTTAATTGTAGGCACTTCTCAGATCCAGCTTTGAATAAATCTTGGCTTCTCGAAGCTGTTCCAGTGCTGCTGGGACTAGGGGAAGAGGGTAACGTAATTTAACTGTTACATAATTTAATCCTCAGTAATCAATGCATAGCCTGAGGCTGCCATCCTTTTTTTCAACAAAGAAGAACCCAGCTGCTGCGGGGGAAGTAGAGGGACATATAAAGCCTGTACTGAAAGCTTCCTCAATGTAATCCTCCATAGCCCTGGCTTCAGTGAGAGACAAAGGATAGACCTTACTTTTAGGTGGTATGGTGTTGGGTAGAAGGTCGATGGCACAATCCCATTCTCGGTGAGGTGGTAGTTCAGCTGCCTTGGACTTACTGAAAGCCTTCTGAAAAGAATCATAACACGTTGGAACTTTGACTGTAGTCGTGGTTTTTAGGACCTTCTACACTGGTGGTAAGGCATGGTTCGCATAGCGTGGTTTGGAGGCAATGGGCATGGCAATATGGAGACCAGGAAGTGATTTCATTATGTGCCCATGATAAAGTGGGATTGTGGAGAGTGAGCCATGGATAGCCTAGGATAATTTCATACCTGGTTGCTCTGAGAACACAAAATGAGATTTCCTCCTTATGAAATGACCCCATCTGTAGCTGAATGGGTATGGTTCTATGGGTAATACCTGTGCCAATGGGGGAGTCATTTACAGCATTGATCTGTATCGGTGGTATACATGGAATGGTGGGGAACTGGTACTTATTGATATCTTGAGTAATGAAATTCAGAGCAGCCCCAGAGTCTAATAGCGCTGTGAATGAGACATGGTTAGTAATGGTGGTTAATTGCACAGGATTTGAAATGCTCTGAGTGATTGTAGAGTTTCACTCACCCTGGGGTTAGATGGTTTCTTGGTTTTGTGTGGGCACGTAAGACTACGATGGCCTGGTTCCCCACAGTAAAAGCAGAGATTGCACTGGAATCAGCGAGATCGGTCCTCTTCTGATAGCCTAGTGAATCCCAGCTGCATGGGTTCAGTATTAGGTAGTGGAGCATGAGCACGTGGTATGGCTGTTCCGGGAAGGTAATCTACTCGTGAGCGTTTATGTGGTCGATTCCTCAATAGATTATCAATGTGGATAGAAAGGGTGATGTAATCGTTCAATGCTAGATTCTCTCCCTTGCAGGCCAGCTCCGCTTGCAATTTGTCATTGAGACTCTTCTGATAGACCGCGGGTAGTGTGGTATCGTTCCAGCCTGACTGCGCGGCTAGAATGCGAAATGCAACCGCATATTCAGCAGACCCTGACACAGTTGTGTTGAAATATCCCTGCCCCCCGCAGGATAGTCAAACACCTCTCTTATTTGCTGGACCAAGTAAGCATAATCTCTTCGAATTCTTTCATCTGCATCCCAAACTGCTGAAGCCCACTCACTCACTCTTCCACTAAGTAGGGAGTACATGAACATAAATTTCTTTGCCTCAACACGGAAAGATTCGTCATGATTAGCGAAATAGATTTCTACTTGGCGAATTAACCCTTTGACTTGGTTTGCATCACCGCTGAATTTATCAGGTAATGAGAATCTTACCGGAGACGATGTTGTTGATGGGAGAGTGTGGATGAAGTGAGTTAAATGCTCGTTCGTGGCTTGTAATTTGTTAATTTGCTCCTGGTAATTCTTCAACAACTCCCCCGGTAGGAAAACGCTGCCTAGAGCTGAGAAACCTCCGCTGGATTGAGGTTAAATAGTCCTTAGACAGGAAATGAGGTAGAGGAAGAGGCGTGGCAAGGTATTAGAATTCAGGCGAGGGCTCCCTCTGTTGGCGTGGCGGTTCTGAGCATGATGTTACAACTGTATACTTAAAATTTTAAATATTTAAAAATGAATGTTGGAAATGTCACCTATATAAATTTGTGTTCCATTTAAAAACACAGTAATATTGTGTGCCTTTATTGTATTACCATAAAATTGTACAATAAATTTTTTTACAATGAAATTTATTTTAATTTAGTTATCTGTAATTAATTTCAGTCCTCTTACTGACATTCTAATAACACAACTTGTGGGGACTATTAATAATTATCAGATAACCCTGATACACAAAGGCCCGTTTCATCATACAGTTCATTTCAACAATCCTGATTGATCTGATCAAATTTAGTCAAAAAAATGTTTCTACTAGTACTGTCTGATCTCTTACCATATTTACTGAGAAATAGTTCACCTCCAAATTGCTTAAAACCCTGTCATAATTAATCACCTATTTGCTGATTCAAACTTTATTTCTTCTTTGGACCACAGAATAGCAAAAAAAAAATCTGAAAATCACGAGTTAGGGGCAACATGAGGGTATGTGACAATTTTTGGCAGCGCTTACTATATTTCACAGTCCTGTAGATAAAATACAGTACTGATTTTTTTCATACAAAAACAACCAGACTCAAAACAGCCAGATATGAGCCAGGATACAACACACACTAAAATACACCTGCACAAGACAGCAGACACAAGGACATTAAATAGGGAGGGCAAACAAGGAGGATAACCGGGCAAACAGGTGAGGGGCTTAAACTAATAATTGGATATTTAACAAGGAAACAAGAGGGTTGGGTCAAGACTCTTGACAGGGGAGCAAATGACGCAAACAAACAATGGTCATGTGCTTCCACACAAAGACAAGCAACACACAGATCAAAAAAGACAAACTCCAACAAGAAAGCCAGGATCTTGACAAATTGCAGCAACTGTGTAATAACTAAGTCAAACTGTAAGTCAAACCCTGAACCTAACATTAACTCATACAAAGTGCACGTAATTAACTATACATTACTCACTAAGTTTAAACCCAGCCACCTGATTTTGTTCACTACTATTACTTTTTATATCACAGCCAAGCTGCAGTATGCACTTCTGTTCATATGTGTTCATGCTTGTGGGTTTCTCTGTGCTCTAGGAACAGATTTGGACCCAAGGCGGCATGCGAGCTCTGGTACTTTGATTCTGGCTAATATTCAGTACAGTGATACGGCAGTTTATCAGTGTGAAGCCAGCAACAAGCACGGCAACATCCTCGTCAACACACACGTCCATGTTGTTGGTGAGAGGTCTCATACTTGTTACCTAAATGTTTCATTGTCTTTTCTTTGACTTTTATTTCATCTTGATTGTTCCCCAGTTTTTCATGTTATACAGTGGGGCAAATAAGTATTTGATACACTGCCGATTGGTGCACCTCAACTGTGAGAGACAGAATCTAAAAAAAAAATCCAGAAAATCACATTGTATGATTTTTAAATAATTAATTTACATTTTATTGCATAAAATAAGTATTTGATACAATAGAAAAACAGAACTTAATATTTGGTACAGAAACCGTTGTTTACAATTACAGAGGTCAGACATTTCCTGTAGTTTCTGACCAGGTTTGCTCACACTGCAGCAGGGATTTTGGCCCACTCCTCCATACAGGTCTTCTCCAGACATTTTAGGTTTTGGGGCTGTCGCTGGGCAACATGGAGTTTCAGCTCCCTCCATAGGTTTTCTATTGGGTTCAGGTCTGGAGACTGGCTAGGCCACTCTACGACCTTAAAATGATTCTTACGGAGCCACTCCTTAGTGTTGGCAAACTTCAGATGGGACTGGACATGTGCTGGCTTGAGCAGGGGGACCTTGCGCGCTGCCGAATTTTAATCCATGATGGTGTAGTGTGTTACGAATGGTAACCGTTGAGACTGTGGTCCCAGCTCTCTTTAGGTCATTGACCAGGTCCTCCCGTGTAGTTCTAGGCTGATCCCTCACCTTTTTTAGGATTATTGATACTTCATGAGGCGAGATCTTGCATGGAGCCCCAGTCTAAGGGTCGGAGTCCTTCTCACCTGTCAGAGCCGGGGCTTGAACTCGGGTCCCCAGCGTCAAGGGCAAACGCTCTAACACTGAGCCACCGGAGATTGTTGAAGAAACCCAGAGATGAAACGCTTATATAATCCAGAGCAGTTTATTCAACAAAAAATCCTTATCAGCGGGATAACAGGAACTCAATCGAGTCTTTACAAAACAAAGTAACAAAAGAAAACAAGCAGCAAAAAACAGGAAACAAAACCACAGGGAGATTTCCCAGAAATTACTAGAGAGTAGAGTAAAACACTTAGCTCGAGAAAAAACGCAGACAATAGTTACTTCCTGGTAATGAACAGGGAATACCGAAGCGCTGATCCTAAGATCCTTAAATAGACAGGAGTTAATGAGCACACAGGTGACATAGATCAAACAATAAACCTATAAACAATAAACCCTGGGCTCATATCGCTCGACTTATATCGCTCGGCAAGCAGCAACAAAATGGTGACCTTACAACTCTACTTAATGCTAGCCCCATGTTACTTCATGCCAGCATCATGCTAAGTCATGTTAACATCATGTTAAGTCATGCTAGCATCATGCTAACATCATGCTAGCATCATGTTAAAACATGTTAGCAACATGTGTAATCATGTTAACAACACGTTAACATTGTTTTTTGGATTTTTGGGATTGTGTGTGTAACAAAAATGTGTAGTGAACAAAAAACTATAATAATAATAAAAAACTGAATAATAATAATAGTTATCCAATATTGTTGTGTTGTTGATAATTAGCGTCTATAAAAAATGTTAAATTATCAGAAATGTTTAATCAAATTAAAATAAAATATTTAGAAAGCTATGACACTTCTTTCCTGAAACTGTGAAAACATTTGGCTCTGCTGTTCGCCAGATGGCTGTTTGCCTGTGAGCATCCCAATATGGCTGCCAATGGACTGGCTTGCCATAGAGGGACTTGAAACCAAAGTGATTAGTTCATTGCACTTTTTTGACTATGTTATTAATTAGTGATGAAGAGAAAATTATGAAATACAAAAGTAGTGAATGTGAAAATTTAAATGGGCAGAATCAAAAATGTTGTTGTAGTAATGATTGTGCTTGATGCCCTATCTGTCAGAACTTCCTCCTCAGATCCTGACAGCAGATGGACTCATCAAAAAGACCATAATAGGATCAACCGTTGAACTGGAGTGCAGGACATTTGGTTCTCCGCGACCCAAGGTGGACTGGTAAGCTGTTATCAATTATATATACACAAATAAATAGATATACACCAAAAGTTTGGAAACACTTGACTGAAATACTTCTTACCTTAAAATCTTTTCATCTGAAAATATTGCTTAAATGTTTAAAATAATATTGTGGACAAAAATATAATAGTTACATATAATAGCTGCCTAATTATAACAGCTACTTAATTGTGCCAACATATTAATTACAAGAAAAGAAAATTTAAGTTTTATTTAAAAATGCTTTTGAAATTATAATGTGAAATTAAAAAACCCTAATAAGAGCGTAGGCTAGAGGGGAACTGCTCTCAGGATGGTTCCTCAACAAACTGGGTGATAAGATAAGGATAAGGAAAACATTTTTGTAAATTCTAGGCAGAGTGACTACATTAAATATGCTAGAACATAACCCAGGTTAATTTATTTGTAATTTTATTCACAACATAATACCCAAAGTTACATTAGCATTAGTTTTGATGAGTTTACTATTGTTTTAAAATGTGAAAAATATTTTTTAATAAAAAGTATTTTCAAACTTTTGACCAGTACTGTATGTCAATATACAGTTAATATAAAGTGGATGACACTTAAATGGTGACACTTTAAACTTATAGCCACGCTCCAGCAACCAGTTGCAGTACCCTAGCAACCACTACATTGACTACCATTTAAAAAGGTGAGAGGTGTTAGAACATCGTAGAGACAAGTGGGTGGCCTCTTTTGACTCAGACCGGCAAGTAGTCACTAATTATTACCATGCAACCATTTAGAGCACCCTAGCAACCAACATGAATTAGCTATATCTCAGCACCAGAACCTTATAGAGACATGGGAGTTGCTCTTTTGATTCACACACACATTTGTCTATTGGTTTTACCCTGTTACCTGTCTGTCTACACCCTAGTAACCATTTACTGTACCTTAGCAACCATGTAATAAAATAATATAATGTAATATAAAATGGATAATAATAATGGATAAAACCACCTTTGGGTGGTGATAGGTCAATATAATTACATTTAAGGGGTTGTGTCATTTTATTATTTTCCCTAAGATTCCCATAAGACTAACAAGGTTAGTTTAATTTCTGAAAAAGCATCATATTTTTAGTAATATATTACCAAGTTTTACCTGTTCTTTTTTCTGCTGCTTGCTTTTTAAGAGATCAGTGTAAATGCAGGATACAGCCTTAGGGTTGAAGCAGAGAAACATTAATGCACTTGTAATACAAAACAACTCTTTGCTGTTTGGTAGTTTTTGTTGTTTGTGTTTATAATCCAGCAGGATTTTGTTTGCAGGGAGATTTTAGATTCAGGTCCAGCTCTGTCCAATGCCAGAATGTCTCAGATGGCCAACGGAAATCTTCAGATCTCTGATGTGAGTGAGGACGAGAGTGGCACTTACACATGCTCAGTAAGAGGAAGCAACCTGACCATCAGCGCTGAGCTGGAGGTGTTGAGTAAGTGTCTTATCAGACTGTAGTCGTGCTCAGTGTCACATTCTGTAGATTTAATGAATTTTAAATACTGTTTGACATAAGGCCAAAATTTTCTTTCTTAATACAAATTGTTGGTTTTATTTTGCACAATTCTTCAGTGCATGACAGTTATTCTACAGAAAACAAATGGTTGTCTTTGTAATTTGCTCCGCCTCTGTACTAACTTTCTTTCTCAGCTGATGTTTAGCCACAAAGGCAAAATCAATAGTCATATAGCTACATAGGCACTGTTTTAGGTCACTATTGTAGTAGTGCAGCCTTTCCAAAAACTTACTGATGTAAATATACTAAAGATTATGGGGAAAACATTAAAAACAACATTCACGTCCCAGTCAAAAAGCCAAAAATGTGCTGGCTATGTTTCATTCAGAAATCCAATCAGGTCTGACTCCATTCTAAATGACTTTATATTACTCCATTCATTTGCAATAGATACAGCTCTGCCATTTGCACTCGTTTCACATAGGAATGACGATGTAATGCAGACTTTTTCATTTCTTCAGACAGAACAAAAATCATGGCCCCCCCCCAGCACCTGAAAGTTGTTCGTGGAAATGATGCTGTTTTACAGTGCAAATATAAAGTGGACCAACAGTTAAAACATCCCACAATTCAGTGGAAGAAGAATGGACACAAGATCGCAGCATCTGCTAGAGAAGACAAGTAAATAAACATAACAGCCGTCCAAAAATATTTAGAACCTCAAATCACTGTTGATATGAAATTAAAAGTAAAATTGTTCACAAATGACATGCTATTTGCAGGTGTGTATGGTTTGTTTGTCATATTACTGCAGGTTCACTAAATACCCAGACGGCTCTCTAAAGGTCACTAATGTTCAGATTCAGGACACAGGAACCTACAGCTGTGAGATCAGCACCGAACTAGATTCAGACAGTGCCACAGGCTCCATCACTGTGCAGGGTGAGTCTCTCAAGATCATCATTGTTATTGGTAGTCACAGTATTTTCCATTAAATTTCTGTGAAAGATCTAAATGTGTTTGACTTTTTTCAGATAAACCAGAGGCTCCTTACTCTGTAGAGCTGTCTGAAAAGACTGATCGTAGCATTACTGTCTCCTGGATACCAGGCCGTGAAAACAACAGCCCTGTTTCTGGTAAATGTAGTTTAATAATTAGTTATGTTCCTGCTGCTATTTCCATGCTTACTCTGCTCTTTGCAACGTCTTGTTTTGCCATGGTGGACATAACAGAGCGGGTTCCCTGTTATGCTTTATAAAAAATATATTTGCTTTATACAAAAATTAGGCCTTATTCCACTGAACATGCGCACAGCTCCTTGTCCAGGCCCTTGTTATTTTTAGGCTGCACTACTGCAGTGTGTAACGATTGCTCACACACAGGAGGATCCATATGCAGCATTTTATTATGCAAGAACATAGTCGGGCAAGCAAGGGTCAAACACACAGCAAACAAAGGCAACACAGGTAGTCCAAAATGTAAACGAGAAGACAAGCACAGATCAGGGCAGGTGGCAGGCAAGTAGCGTAATCCAAAACACAGGCGAAAGTCCAAGGGCAGGCAGCTAACAATCACAAACGAGAAGGCAGTCCAAAACACAAACCACAGGAGAGAATGCTCGGAGACGTTAGCCGGGGCAAAACGAGACTTCGCCCCGAGCAGCAGCACAGGTGAGTTTATATATTGTCTTTAATGAGTCTAATCGCCACCACCTGCGTGGGGTTCTGGGTAATGTAGTTCGTGACACAGTGCTTTGCTGCACACAAATTTCTGCAGGAATTTACCTTTCCAAATTCATACACATCTACACCCCGTTCAGATCTCAGTGGTTAGTGAATGAAAATCTCCTTGTAATACCCTCTTCAAAGGGCACACAATCACACAAAGCACACAGTTGCTTGCAGGTTCATCTTCATAATCCCTTGCTGGTGGAATAATCTTCCAAACTCTGTTCGGTCTGGTGCATCCCTCACTATATTAAAAAAAAAACAGCTAAAAAAATTGTAATATGAATTTAAAGAAAAATCTAAACTTTAACCCTTTCTCGTCTCTCCCAACAGGTATCGTTTTTATCAAGTATTGAAATGTTCAATAATGTAATCTTGGTAACTGTAACTGTGTATAGTTGATGTTATTGCCTCCTTATGATTTATAGCTTCATTGTTTTACTCACCTTGTAAGTCGCTTTGGATAAAAGTGTCTGCTAAATGGATACATTTAAATGTATCTTACTGCTATGTTATGTTGGAACTGTGAATTGTTACCCATTTGTGTTTGCTGCCTGCCCTGACCTGTTACCTTTCTTTACTACCTTTTTTATTAGTCCTGTACCCAGCTTTTTTCTTAAGATGCACATGGATTATGACCCTAGAATTTCTGACTCAGCATTACAAGCATATAGTATGCATATGGTGTATAATTTGACTTTTATGTATCCTAATTACTTAAAATATTTGTCTAAATATGAGAGCACCCCAAATAAAATACTGTATCCCATAATGACTTGACCCTCCATTTACAACAGTGGAACAAGATATGGTATCAACCAAAAAATTTTAACCATTATTTGACAGCAAAACGGAAGACATTCTTACATAAAACTGGATTAAAACTCTTTTTAGAGGCAATATCTGGACGGCACTGGCTGAATTTAAAGTAGGCAGTTTACAGTACATAATGTTATTACTATTTAACAGCTGTTAAATAGAACAACAAGCTGTATCTGAAGAAAACATGATTGTAAGTCTGCCTGACATCACCAATATGTGATATGTCTTTATTGGCAGAATATTTCACCTTTCATCTCTGTTGTCCACCAGAGTATGTTATAGAGATGAAGGAGGGGCAGTCTTCAGCAACAGGCAGGTGGGTGGAGTATGAGAGAGTTTCTCAAGACTTCAGACACATTGATATTCATCTCCAGCCATTCTGCCAATATGAATTTCGGGTCCGAGCTGTCAATGAAATAGGATACAGTGAGCCCAGTCATCCCTCAGAATCTTACAGCACCCCAGCTGCCAGTAAGATCATCTTACCTTACTACAGTTCAACTAGTGCCCGTTTAAGGTAAAATGTTTAAAATATGTTTAAATCCTGTTCTTTTCCTAAAAGGACAACATATGTGAGTCATATTTTTCTTGTGATGTATGATCAAGGTCACTGATAATCTGAACGTAGACAGTTTACATTTGTCAAGCAACAAAAAAACTTGATGCATAAATAATACATTTACAATTATTATGATACAATGAAAACATTCTTTCTCCTTTGTATAGAACCTGACATGAACCCAGAGAATGTGACAAGTGTGTCTACAGATCCAAACAGCATGGTCATCACATGGAAGGTACTTAGCATATTAAAGGAGAAAAAGTACAATTCTTTTCAAAAAGAGAGTGGGAGATGAATAAATCCATTAATGTTTTGACATTCAAACTCACACACTTTTATTATCATTCAGGAATTGGAGCGCCGGCAGTTAAACGGACCAGGATTTAAGTACAAGGTCTACTGGCGTCAGGCTTCAGGCAGCGGTCCAGACTGGAAGGAAAGCATTGTCTCAAGCCCTCCCTTCATAGTGAACGACACAGGCATTTTCACTCCCTTTGAGATTAAAGTTGTGGCAATCAATGACCTTGGCACAGGACCAGAACCAGTGGCAAAACTTGGCTACTCTGGAGAAGACAGTGAGTTCTCTAATACTCAGATCAGTTCATAAAAGTCTGCTGCCTCAGTTTTGCCCCATTCTTTGCATGCCCTGCTAAAAACACCAGAATGGAAGGAATCTTATAAAATCTTGGCAATAGTATTTCTCTCTCTCAATTTCTTTCAGAACCTCTGGAAGCTCCATCTGGGGTGACGGTTGACAAACTAGAGTCAAACAAAACTGCCATCAGAGTGAGATGGAAACCAGTCAGCAGGGAATCTGTGCGCGGACACTTACTGGGCTACAAGGTACACAATTGGATGCAAAAACCATTGTTAAATTGTCAATAATATTTTGTCTCTAGCTGTTCATTTTCATGGCTGATGTTTCTCTCCTGAGATTCATCTGAGAAAGAAGGGCCTTATAACTCACTTCCGGAGAAGACTGGAAAAGCGTGCGCTTGCTGTGAAGAACAGAGAGCCGGACAGGGATGATAAGAGAGTGGTCACAGTTCATGGAAATAAGATGGATGAAGTTGTGAGTGACCTGCAGTTTTACTCAAACTATACTCTGACTGTGACAGCGTTCAACAGCAAAGGCGAGGGACCGCATTCAGAGCCATTTTATTTCAGCACGCCAGAGGGAGGTAAGCTCACTCCCTGTAAAGTTTGTGTGCGTTCTTAGTATTTTCCTGATTGTACTTTAATAAGATTTTTACAATAAAGTACAAATTATGACAATCAAATGATGTATCACTCAAATTAACTGTATGCTGTGACCTCCATGTGAACACAGCCAGCACATTCTGCTTGAAAATGTTTCGCGTGAAAGTTTGTTGTTGGTTAAGTTTGGTTGTTTTGCACTTCGACACAAGGAAATAAGAGAAAACATTTCACTTCATCAGATTAAGTAATATATTATTATTACATGATAAATTTATAACCTTGAACCTAAATAATATATAATAAGAGTCAATCACTAAACTTGAATCCAATTGTCCTATGATGCAACCTGCTTTAATTACTGTTTGTTGTAGTAGCACAGCTAAATGTATGCTATTTGGCCTTTAGCTCCTGGACCACTTTCCCATTTGACCTTTGAGAGCCCTTCTGAGACCCAGCTTACCCTGCGCTGGAAAGCACCACATAAACCCAATGGGGTGCTCACGGGTTACCTGTTGCAGTACCAGAAGAGTGAGTAACAAGTCTTTACAATCATACTGTGCTGTTCCTGTTAGTGGTCAACCAGTTAAAACATAACCACTCCCAACATAAGGTGAATAGAACATATTTAGGATCTCCAGTCCACTTTCTAGGAGAGCAGTGTTTTGGCATGTGGACAGAATTCAACACAGAATTGTTACAAAAAGGCAGAACTTTAAAGCATATGAACTTTACAGTCTTTACAGCTTTACAGACTGCCAGCTCTACAAGCTCCTTAAGAGCTTTTTCACAACTGACCAGATTTATGCTGATAATCTGAGGAATTCTTAAGAGATTAGGCTGGTTGATATATATGGAACTATTACTTGGACTATTTTTAAAAGGAATTGCATTTGCAATTGTGTTTTCTATTTGCATTTATGTAAAAGCTGTGACACAATTCAAATGCAAATTTTTAGCATTTTTGTTTACACGAACATACAATGTCTGTCAAATTTCAAATGAAAATGCAAAGTCCATTTGCAATTGCATTTCCCATGTCTTACGAAATGCAACACTGCCACATTTAAATTGCAATAGCAATCACCTGTTTCCTACATAAACCTGACATTGAGTGTTGGGGTGGGACCAGAGCCATTGATAAAAAGTTTCGACACACTTTGATCTTGCCACTGCTCAGAAATTCAGCTTAAAATTCACGCTGCCAGTTGGTTTCAATGGGACAGCCAGCAACAGTTACTATTTGCCGCATTTTCCACTAAATATTAATGCAAAGTGTGCATTGATTACCACATTGCAAAGTGCACTTTGCAAAGTTGCATTTTGTCTAGAGATTGATAGAGAGACAGCATTATTCATTTTTTTCTGTTTAATTGAGAGAGGAATATGTGATAGAATACATTAAAATGTATGTATATGTATACATATTATTGTTACGTCCCCTGTGAACTGTCCTTTTGGTTTAGTTTTGTTTTCTCCCCCCATAATCTGTCTGTTTGGGTTCTCTCCATGTTTATGCCCATATTTGGTTCTTCCTGTTTTTGTTTAGTTTAATTCCCTTCACCTGTCTGTTTTTGATTGTATCCCTATTTAAGTTGGTTTCTTTCTAGCATTCTTTGTCTGGTATTATCATTATGTTGTGTGAGTGTTCCTAGTTTCATAGTTCTGTGTATCCGGTTTTGAAAACGTTTGAAAAAGTATTCGACGTTGTAATCTCTTCTTCAATCCAGAAGCCCGCACGTTCCGTAACAATTATGTTTCTTGTACATTTGTGGTTATACTCACATCCTTATGTTAAGACAATCATATGCTAACATGCACAATAAATGAATATTGAAATATCAATGAATGCAAGCAGTTTCACAATTTTACCCAACAAAGTTTAATATTGCAAAATAAACGAGGCAACCAACTGCAGTCGTTAAAACCTTAAAAGCTTTTTTTTAAATGGGCAGTCATCACTGCACTCATAAGCCATTCTGTCAAAAAAAACCACACAAATCCATGTTGAAGAAGTAATTGTAATCTTTTAGAAACAGCACAAAAATGACAGACCTGTCTTAAAGGGGTGTGTGGTTATGTTGTATTATTTACCTGTTTCAATAAATAAAATCAATGACTATATGAATATATTTTGCTTTAGAATTACTGTATGCTATCTAAATGTTAAAAATATGACTGGTTGTATTAGTGAAGTGTTGCACGTGTTAGCTAAATAGACTGTAGACTGAAGTATGTAGATAGGTATTATCTAACGATAAGCATTTAATTAAAGCTGCCTTCACAAAATACCATTATTCACTAGATTCATGAGAGGTCAGCTTGTTTAAAATGTGTAAAAAATGCAAAAATGTCATCAACTTACCCACGAGGGTGTTTGGGAGCACACTGGGAAACACTAAAATAAATGGGTTCAATGCTGGAACTATTCAGTGTTTGGAACTATTGGTCGCTCCATGACACAAGTTACTTTTGCATTCCATTCTTCCAGTGGAGGTCTATAGGAGTGTCGCAACTCTCTTTTTCAATGGCTCTGGTCCCACTCCTGACACTGATTGACAGGTTTGTGTGCAAAGCATTGAAAACGCAAATGCAAAGAGAATTGTGATTGTTTTTGACTTTTGGCAGACTCAATATGCAACACAGAGGAAATTAAATAGCAAATGGGCAATTGCTATTGCAATTTAAATATGAAATTTAAAGGTTTGTAACTAGTAAGACATGGGAAATGCAATTGTAAATGGACTTTGCCTTTTCATTTGAAATTTGGCAGACATTGTATGTTTGTGTAAACAACATGCAAATAATTTGCATCTGAATAGTGTTACAACTGTTAAACACACAAATAAAAAAAAAACAAAATTGCAAATGCACTTTGCAATTTCTTTTAAAATAGTCCGGAAAAACGATCCATTGATATTAGATATCATATTTACAGAAACTACAAACTAAAATTATATCTAAATATTTTTATATAAAATAAAAGTTTGAAGATATGATCATAATTGATCAGTTTTCTGTTTAATTCTGTTATTTGTTCTGACTGATCTCTGTTCTATTTTTTTTTAGTTGTAGATGGAAATTCAAGCCCACAGCTGGTGGAGTCCATCGATCTTCCCCCTGTTACTGAATTTACGCTTGAAGATCTGGACCCACAGAGTCGCTACCTGTTCAATCTGAGAGCACGAAACAATGCTGATGATGGAGAGCCTATAATAAGAGAGGGTGCCACCATGCTGGATGGAGGTAAACTTCATAACAGATTTTTAACTTTAAAACTTTCTCATTTAAACTGTTACATGAAGTGTCATATTAGAAAAGTTAGTTTAACACTCTAACCATCTGTTTAGTATGACGGCAGAATGCAATGTGGAACAGTGGAACATTTCTAACATCTCATTTTTACGTGACCTCTAGAACCCCCATCTGTAATTAACATGACTATTGGTGAAACGTCAGTCAACGTCAGCTGGGTACCTGAAGACAGACATCGAAACTTTGCCTTTAGCTTCCGTTACTTGAAAAAAAGTGGTAAGTTTAATTAAGGTTTGGGCCAGTAACTATGCAAACGCAGATGTGAATTTCCTGGCCAATGCCATTTAAAGAATGAATTATACAAACATAAGGTGCATTGTTAAAGGCACAATATGTAAGATTTTTGTATTAAAGTACCTAAAAACCATTTTGTTCCATTGTGTATTTACATTGTGTATCACACTGTCATTTACACTATAATTTCACATTATCATTTACACTGTTTCCTTGGATTTGTAAATCCAAAGAAATACGCAGTTTTTAATTTATTAGTCCACCGTCACTTGTCACCTTTCAATGACAAAATCCATGTTTTCCCAGGCACCCTGTTGTACTGCAATAACAACCATGGCAACACAGTAACTCTTATGATAAAATGTGGTGGTAGTAGTAGTAGCATCTATTGCACCACTTTGTTGTTGTTTTCCACAGTCATCATGTACAAAAATTATTTGTTTGCAGCAGGTTCTGGCGCCAAAGATAAGATCATTTGGCCATGTCTCTCCAGGCCACTAAGGGGACTACCAATGCTATCGGCTGCTCCATGGCAGCTCTGATGGCTACGGAGAGACACCTATGGTTAAACCTTTAAAGAATCAAGGAGAGGGATAAAACTTTTTTCCTTGATGCCCCAGTCTCATCTTCTGTCCTCTTTGCCAATGCTGTTAATTTTGTCATGGAGAGATTTCAGGAGGAAAGATGCCAGTCTGAGTCATTTAAGAAGTTTATTCCCCACCTTAATCTCATAGGGTTGTTGTCATGAAGCAGTCCCAAACATCAGACATCAGCCCCCTCAGAGAGCTTGGGACCCTACCCCTGAAGCCGCACTTTCACCCAAATTCTTTCCTAGAGAAAACAGCTCTAAGGACTGTTTTTGTTTCTATAAAGTCTTTTGGGATGAGGCCTTGTTGCCAGGCCTAACCCTAACCCTAGGCCTCTGAGGACAATCCCCCCTGTGGTTGAACGACTAAGTTTTGATCCTCTCCTTTCGATTTCCAGTGACCACAAATCAAAGCCGCTGCCCTCTTCGCACGCCCTTTGGAGTTCACCTGTAGAAAACGTGTCTCATTCAGTTCAGCAGGGCTACAGAATTCAATTCAAATACCACATGCTCCAGTTATATATTTCTGTTGATATTTTGAACCTGAATACATTTTTTATAACAATTAAAGCAAATATATTTATATTTAAATCAGGTATTATCAACACCCTCAGGTATATAGAGTAACAAATGCAATAAAGGATCACATAATTCAACATAATTACTTACCGTTACAATCAAACAATATAGTATTGTAATTATTAACAAATTACATATAACAATAATTTATTATAATTTTAAAATAAATTTAAAATAAATGTATAACCTAAATTCAAATAAAGGTATTTACAGTAACAAAATAAAAAGTTACTATCCACCATTGGCATAAACTACTCTTATAGTTTATTAGCAGAACAATAGCAGTTATATCTTAGAAGCTTTTTTTCAATATTTACTAACAGAAATTTAAAGCAACACTATCCTTCCTCGATAAATTAAAGAAAACTCTCCACTGATGACCCAACAGTCATTGAAATTTAAAGTCCTGATATTGATTGTTTTATAGACAACCTAAGCATGACCTAAACCATTGGCTCTTAATGTTGGTTAAAAGGCAATATTGTGATAGCATTGTGACAACCTTAACCACACAACATAGAAGCATCAACCTTTTGGCATTGTTGTTAGACAAATGTTGTTATAAGGCTGGCAATGTGAGGACAACAGGAAGCAGTTGTGGCCTATTGGTTAGTGAGTCAGGCTTCAATCAGTAGTTTGTTGGTTCAATTCCAGTGCCGGCAGGTAGCAACTGAAGTGCCCTTGAGCAAAGCACCTAACCCCCGATTGCTTCCTGGGTGCTGCAGTGATAGCTGCCCACTGCTCCAGGGGTGTGTGTGTTCATGACTTGCAGTGTGTGTTCACTCCTCATCAGTAATGGATTAAATGCAGGGGTCACATTTCGGGTATGGGTTACCATACAACGTTCACAGCGTTCTGTGTTTGCTGGGATCCTGCCTTGTATCAACAGTTTAGGCTAATAGGGGTGTAATTTTGTGAGGAATAGTTTCTTGGCACACTTAGGCCCCGTAGAATCAGTTGAGCATTATTTCAAATCCTGCCTGAGTATTGTGGTTGACTGTGTCCATCTTTAAATACTTACTTTACTTGTTACTTTACTTACTTTACTTGTTAATTACTTGTTGAATGGTGACATGGTCACTTTGCACACATTGCCATTTGTATTTGTTTGACAACACTTAGTGGTCACAGTTAAACATTGCTGCACCAAAGCTGGATAAAATTTGGGCTGATGTGATATTGTCATGTGGTGTCATAAACATTTTAATTTGCTGCATTTTAGAGCTTATTTATACAGTCTGCTGAACATCTACCCAGTAAATTACAATAATCTAGCCTTGATGTTGTGAACATGAAATTTTGTTTTCCAACACCAGACACAGATAGTGTAACTATATTTTAAAGGCGAAAGGCTGTTCTGCAGACTTTGACAGTGTGAAAGCACAGTCTGCTTTCAGACACAACACCCAGGTTTGTAACTGCAGAAGACATTATGGTACAACCATCAAGCAACTACAGTATATAAGCAATTATATTTTAGTGTCTTATGTGTAGGGGTGATTCTAATTATTAATACCTCTGTTTGTCAGTATTCAACAAAAGGAAATTACTAGCAATCCAGTCATTGATATTGGTAGTACATTAACTAGTTTTGTGTAGTTTTGGAGTTTTGTCACGTTGTGTCCTCTGCATTTCAATGAAAACTGTTTCCATATGTCTTGATAACAAATGTAAAGGAACCCGCACTGATGTGATCAAGCACATTGTTAGAAACCTTTAACCATGATACATTAATACAATCAGCAGTGATGTAGAATCAGCAACCCTAAAAGCCAAGTACTTAATCATAGCAAATTTAATACTATTGCAACAGACAACACTTTGTCCACCACCTCTTTAAATATGTGGTTCAGAAAAGTGAGTCTAACCATATGATATTGTTTAGGTATAAAGTTGTCCTGATTTCATAAATGATTGTTTTGTGTGTATGTGATGTGTGTGACAGCCGGGAGTGAATGGGAGGAGTCAGAACAAGTGAACTCCACCCAGGCATTCTATCAGCTGCAGGGTCTTCAGCCAGGCACTTACTATCACCTCCAGATTCTGTCAGGAAACACCTCCCATGACTGGGACTTCCAGACTAAAGGACCAGGTGCAGAGCAGTTACACACATTTATGGATTCATTCTCTGACTTCTTGTATCTGTCATTTCCTCATCTGCCATGTGTTTCTTAGAGCTGGCAGAACTGCCCAGTGGTTTTGCGACTCAGGGCTGGTTCATTGGTCTTATCAGTGCTGTGGTTCTGCTTCTGCTGGTGCTGCTTATCCTGTGTTTTATTAAGAGAAATAAAGGAAGGAAGTATTCAGGTAACACACTTGCACTGCACATATGCATGTCACCAGCTGTATTATCATTCGCTGAGTTTTGAATGAATGTAAAAGAATGTATTGTATTGAGAATGTATTGTATTGTCTTTGAAAGTATTGAATGTATGTAAGATTAGGTCAATTTTACTCTTATCATCTTTTTGTATTCATTCATTTTAAAAATATAAATATTTCATGTAGTCTATCTATATGTAGTCTCCACATTTAGTCTCTCCATATATATATATATATATAAGCTCATCCAACGTGCATAATAATTATAACTGAAAATGCTGTTTAAAATAGTTTTATTTTTCAAAGGTTGTTCTTTCATAGCTCAATAATATTGATGGAGATTTCAGTTGCGTTTAATTTAAAAATCAGCTTTGTCTCAGATGTTAAAATAGAAAATAAAAACAGAAACAAATGAGACAATTATTAAAATACTGTAAAAAGTATAAAGCTATAAAATTAATGTAAATTGTGACAGGATTAATGTAAAATAAACAGGATTTGGGGTAATTGGATGAGTAAAATTTAAGTTCATATTGAAATCGCCTCAGTTATTTATGTAATGTTGTGTCGATGCAGTGACACTAGGGATTTCGACCTTGGCATTTTCTAATAAAAAGCATTATTTTCTAATAAGAAGTGATTGATCTACCAATTAAGAAGGGAAAGACATAGGTAAACCATACTGTGGAAAGATACTCATATGGCATTACCAAAGTGAATCACTACATATTATGATGATCTGTCAAAAAACTTACCAATCGAAGCCACGAATGGTAGATCCAGTTGCACATCCCCTCCATTGGGCTCTAAGCCAAAATACAACAAATGTCAAGGGTTCACCAACAGGGAACTCACAGGGGTAAAAGAGCACTCATTATTGCCTCTAGGGAAAAGGTGCTATAGCAGAATTGACACCCTGCAGGTTCTTTAAGGTGTTTGTCTAAAAGAATTTATCCTGAAGTAATAAAACCTTGCAAAAGTATTGGGTGTGGCCCAGCACGCAGCACTACAGATGTCTGTCAAAGGGGTACTTTTGCAAGCACCTAAGATAAGGCTATCCCCCAGTTGAGTGTGCACATACCTTCAAAAGACACGGCACACCGAGATCAGTAAGCCAACAGAATAGCATCCACTATCCTATGGGATAGCTTTTGTTTGGAGACAAAAAAAGGGGAAAGGGGACTTCAATAATCTTGACTTTTGATAGCAGACTTGGCAATAAGTTCAGTTTGAGACATTGAGATCTCTTCTAAATCTCTGGAGACATTGTGGGACTTCTGGGTCTTTTTCTCAAAAAAATATATTAGACACAGGTAGGGCTGCCCCCGACTAAAGATTTTCTTAGTCGACTAACACTCCTGCATTTTAGCGATTAGTCGAATAATCGTTCATTTATGATATTAATATAATAACTTGCGTATATACAAGGAAAGGTAATAGTCCAAGTTGAAGTTTAACACTTCCATATGACAGAAAATCATGATAAGCATGATATTAGCGCGTTCAAAATGAAAATGAAGCGCTTTAAACAGAATAGTAAAGCGTTTAAAGTATACAGCGCTTA
>JAZGTK010004438.1:6213-24569 GCA_036877625.1 Ambastaia sidthimunki | reverse complement strand
GTACAAGCCTCATGGATCATTTGGACACAGAAGGGCTCTTCAGGAAATCTGGATCTGTTGTTCGGGTCAAGAGCCTCAGGGTGAGACAGTTGCTCGTCTGTTACCTGTGACACTGTGACTGCTGACATGTTTTAACCATGGTTATATTGTTTGGACCCTGTAGGGCAAACTGGAGCAGGGTGAGGACTGCCTGGCCACCGCTGTTCCTCTGGACATCGCTGGACTTTTGAAGCAGTTCTTCAGGGAGCTCCCAGAGCCAGTTCTCACCACAGACCTGCATGCTGCTTTTCTGAAGATCCAGGAGCTGCCCACAGAGGACGAGAGGACCTCAGCCACGATTCTGCTGTCCTGTGTGCTGCCTGACAGGAATTTAAACRCACTGCGATATTTTTTGAGCTTCTTGAAGAGCGTCTCTCAGAGGTACAATGTGAAAGAGCAATGGCTCTGTTTGTCTTAGATTTGTTTGGCTAATTGACAGCTCCCTTTTCCAAAGCCGTTTAGCACTTCTTTCTTGTAAAGTCTGTGTATTCCTCCTCTTGTGTGTGTCGCAGATGTGCTCAAAATAAGATGGACAGCAGTAATCTCTCGGTTATATTTGCTCCAAATCTCTTCCACTGTGGAGATGGAACAGAGAAGATGAACAGCAGCACAGAGAAGAGACTCAAGCATCAGGCTGCAGCGGTGCAGTGTCTCATAGACAACGCTGCAGCTCTGGGTACGTGTGTGCTTACATTCAAGTTTATTTCTCCAGTGCTTTCACAGTTCTGCATTGTTAAAAAGCAGCTTTACAGAGACAATCGTGGCCTAATGGTTAAAGAGTTGGACTTGTAAAACAAAGATCACAGGTTCGATTTCCACAGTTGCGCAATCCCACGCGTGCACCTTTTTTCCCAGTTGCTGGGGTACTGCGTAAAAACACCTGATCTATATGATTGTCACTGGACTGTTATATTTAAAGCATCATTGCATAATGGGAATGCCAGATCCCATGATAACTTTGGAATTTATGAATAAGATGATGAGTGGAACGATGACAGACTAACAACACTACATCAATTAAAAAAAATTCTGAAGTAAACATGTTGCCTGCCATTACATCCAAAGGTTTACTGATGAATAAACTTTTGATGAAAACAAAGATGATATCTGTAAAGAAGAGGAAAAAACAAACTGTCAGGCAGAACTGTGTGAAAAACGTAAACCCACGGAGGCTGAATGAATTTATTGTGGTGTTGTTTGTAGGTGTGGTTCCTCGGTTTCTCTTGGAGAAGGTTCCAGCGATGTTGGGCTGTGAGTCTAGGATGTTCTCGCCCTCTTGTGTGTCTCTGGAGGAGAATAACACTCACTCAGACATAAAGAAAAGCAGACGCAGTTTAGGAGGTAAGAAGTGAAGGTCACTTTGTTTATATGGATGTTGTGGGTTTGAGGTGCAGCACAGATGAATAATGTTTCTGAACAAACACTGAGTTGAGTGGGTTTATCTTGTATTCCAGACGTGGTAAATGGAGCTCTAAATAAGTTTAAAACTAGTAAAACCCCAACAAATACCCCACAGTCCGACACAGCAGGTGGGTAAACGTTCACATCTGACCTCACTGTACCGCCCGAATGCTCATGTAGATCTGCTGCACTCTCATCACTTACAACAGCTTCTGTCGCATCTGCCTCTCCTTCAAGAATTCATGCAAGTAGTTGTTGAATTCTGGCTTTCTGTAAACCCACTGTGATTTTATGACTCCTGGCTTGTTTTCTTTTATTTTGAACCAGCATTGAATACATACTGAACGTCTTGAAGAGATTATGGTTCTTTCGGTGCGAATGATTTTCTGCTCTGTTCTCTCTGTCTGTCTGTCTTGTTGAGCACAGCCTGACCACAACACAACACAATGTGAAGATCCTTCAAAATGATTCATATAACTGAAGTTAATAAAGGCTCCATTGTAAAGAAAGTCCCGGATATTTCATCTAAATCTGTTTCCATTCCTTCAGTTTTCTCTTCTGCCACTCCTGTCATCATGACCCCCAACTCAAAGCGAAAGCTTCCTCTGGAGTCACACACACACAGCTTCTCTAACAAGAAACGCAGGTCTATCAAGAAGAACCTCGGCCTGGAGCTGTTCCCCAATCCTCTGTTTGGAGGAACATCTACACCTGGATCAGGTGAGTGTCACGTGGGCTCCAAGACAACTAAGGGGTGAAAATGTTTTGGTGAAGTTGTAAGTTCTCTGTATTTGATTATCTGTTTTTTCAGCACACAGTGAAGCAGGAGTGCTGGACTCCTCTCAGAGCCGTTTCCTGTCCTCAGTGAGCAGAAACACTCGCTCATCCAGGAGAAAGAGCAACAGACTGCGAGGTCGCAGTGTGAGCAGGTGCGGCACCTCGCACAAACGCTAAACTACCGCATTTGTCTTGCGCACACATTGGTTAAAGAAACGTGACTGGTTTATCTGGTTGCTTTCAGAGTTGAATCAGGAAAGACGGGCTGTTTCTCACCCAGAGTGTCTAAGAAAGAGCCTGTGAGGAAGTCTCTGCGTCTGCGTTTCAGTCTGGGCAAATCCAGCCGGGAGTCTGTAAGTTTAGATCCATCATCATCTCCTTCAACCTCCAGCAGAGACTGAACAACCCTAATCAACTGTTAACACCCGTCTTCTGCACGCTTAGAATTGACATGCTCAGAATCTTTGTTTTTTGTTTTTGTTTCTTATGGATAATTAATAGAGCACTTGGTTTAAAGAATATGTTAACAGAATTCTGCACTTTACAAAAGCACATTGTTTCATACTCTGGTTCATGGTGAACGCAGTTGCCCTCTAATGGCAGTGCAATGTAGGTACATGCTACTGTTAATGGTGTAATGAATATAACTGAAAATTCTACTTTAAGTATTAGTCTGTACATACAGTAATCAATAAAAAAAACACTAACCATCAGACTGTGAAGGTCACTGAGGTTAAACGGGATTTAGTTCTGCTGCTCTAAAATGTTTTAAAAATCAAGAAAATAGAGTTTTGTGCTTGTTAACAATCATACGACAGTAAGATGATGTTTATCTGATGTCCTGTGATGTTTGTGTTCTCAAACACTTAATGTTGCACATATTGTCTGATGTTGTAACATTGTGACTTTAGGAGAATAAATAGCGATACTTTCATCTGATAACCTAAGACTACTAAAAAATCTGTAGGTTTAATAAAACTGTTATATATTTATTCTTAAGTTTTTATTTCTATAATCAAGTTGTCTTGTGGTCTTGGGTTATTTCTTGCCTTTATTAACTCGCTTATTTTATGCATGTGTATATGCTGAAATAAAAAAAACTATTTTGACCAGCAACACTTTTACTATCAGTATTTCTTTCATAATTCAACACAACAGACATGAGTTCAACTTTTCCAAACTACTGAGTAAATAGCAGGTGCCTCTCTTTCAACAGAACACCATTACACATTCACAACCTGTGCCAACGGGGTCAGAGGTCATAGGTTGGCGTCTAGCAACACAAGAGAGCTGTTCTGCTTTTCACTTCACCAAAGAGACTGCGTTTAGTCCAGACGTTTTAAACGAAAGCCCTTTAAAAGGTCAGTATTAAAGTTTACATTGCATTTTAGTTTTATCCTGAAGATGTGAGAAATAGCTTGTTTAACAAGAAATATTCTGTTTCAAACAAACTAAAAATCCTTCTGACTGGCTGTGTGTAAAACAGACACTAAGTCACTCAACTCAACCTCTGAAACATCCCAGCACTCTTGCAACACTTGGCCAATTAAATGCAATGACTTAAATTGACTGTTAATATTAAGATCAAGGAAGACATTCAGGACTGGAATGACATGAGGGCGAGTAAAAGATGCACAATTCATTTTTAATAAACATTTCTGCTCATATTGTGCATGATTTATTAGTGTGTGCTTTTCAAACTATTTTCTTTTTTAAAGGTAAAATGGTTCACACACAACGTTTCTTGTTCCCTTTAAACATGTTGTGCTTTGTTTTTTTAATGCTCTAATGCCACATTTTGTTGTCTGCAAGTTTAATAATGAATCCACATCTCTTTCACAGGCTTCAAGCTGATGAATAAGTGTGAGAATAAACTGCTGAGCCCACAGCATGATTCCACACAGCACAGGAGCCTGTGGAGTAAAGAGACTCCTGATGTGGCCTTCACCTCACCAACACGTGTGTTCTCTGACACCTCCATGAGCGTCTGTTTGAAGAGTGGTTGTCACTCTGAACCCACACTCAATGTGATCAGCAGCCTTCCCATGAGTCTTTGCTGCACTTCTAGCAAACCGGGTAGCCTGGATTCATTCAGTGAAGAACGCTGTCCCAACACACACACTCCACTGAGAATAAAACAGACCTTCTGTCAGTCCACCGCTGACTGTGTCCGTCAGACTGAACAACCTGCAGACAATCCTGTTACAAACTCTGAGATGAGTTCCTCTCAGCTGCCCTCAGAAGTCTCACACAAACTAATGGAAAGCGCTGCTGTTTTTGAGTTTAGCAAAAGCACGACAGACGATTACAATGTGACGTTTGGGCAGACTGAATTTGTCCCTTTGTCACCTCTACACATAGACAGTGCTTTGTTTGAGACCGGACCCGCAGCATTAGTGGAAACCACCTGTGACGGATCTCTTTGTTTTGAAAATGAAAGCAAGTGTTACTTAAAAGATGCTTCTGTTCGCTCTGATAACTGTAGTCAACTGATTGATGCTTTGGACATCCAGAGTCCTGTGGCCTTTAGACTGGACACTTCCGTCAGAGTTCAGTCCACCCCGTACTCAACAAGAACACAAACCAACCTCAACACGCTCCCATCAAAGCAGCTCAAAGCATCCTTATCCAGCACCAGTGGGCCTCAGAATCAGGCAGAGAAACTCCAAATGGGCCGAATTAAAGTTGCTGACCAGATTCAACTTTTCAACACAATGACGCTGAACTCACCCAGAGCCAAAGTGGTCCGGTCTCCTCTGAAGTTCCAGCGGACACCAGTACGTCAGTCCGTCAGAAGGTTTAACTCTCTGCTTGCAGACAGGAAGGACGACAGGACGGGCTGGTGTGCTGCGGGTCCCAGTGCTTCTGTTCTGAAGACTGTAAGTTTTGAGAGCGGTTTGTGCATTAGTGCTCAGCGACAGACTCCAAACACAGACAACATTCACCAGCCGTCTGCATTCTCCAAACCTCCGCTTCCTTCAGAGAAAGCAGACACACACCACACTGCGCTGGACGACATCACCAACAGAGCGCTAACAATGAAGAGTGACACTCTCTCAGCCAATGAACGTGCTGCAGTTGTACATCCCAAATCTGTCTGTCTTCAAGTGGCTGAAAAGGAAATTAATAGTTATAGAGGTTCACCCAAAACCTCTCTGAGAGAGGGCAGACTTCTGTCTGCAACCAAACCCATCGACCTGTAAGAAGGCAGCATGTCTGTGTGTCTCTCTCTCTCTCTCTGTCGCTCTCTCTCTCACACACTTCAGGAGCAGTGTGTTGACTCTGCTCTTGTATTCAGGGGTCTTAATTTATTGTGCTAGAATTCATTGTGAGAATTAAGAGATTTTTTCAAAAAGTTGAAAAGATTGGTTTTGTTAATTATATTTTATGAAAACATTTCATTTTGTTTTTCAAGTCTTTAAAAACATAATTCTCATGGTGAGCCTTAAGAAAATGTAGAAATATGTAAAGCAGTATTATAGATGTATAGATCACCAAGGTTGTCAATATTTCACAGTCATCTATGAACATGTTTCTAATAATTTACTTCTGGATAAAATTGTAAAACTGAGAAATTGCTAATTTGAAGTTTCTTTCTTCACCACGTGGTGGCGCACATTCTGTAACCACAATTCAGTATAGAAAGTCTTTGAATAACTGTTATGTGAATAAATTCAGTGGAAAAGATAAAACACGTGTTAGATTATGATTTACAGGACACACAAAACACCACAAACATACTAGTAACTGTAGTGACAAACAAGGATTAAGTAATTTGAACTAGTTCTCTGTGGCCAATGACCTATTAAAAGTATTCATATTTACATACATTAAGAATTATTGCAAATGCAATAATCTGACAGAATGATTCATCTCATGTTTAATATTTAAATTAAACGAAATAATGAAAAGGAAAGTTTTGTGTAGTTGCTATATAGCAGGGGTTTTCGAACTGAGGTCTGGGCCCCCAGATGGTCCCCTTAACATTTTAGAGAAAAGTACAACTATATAGGTCTACCAAGCAATGTTACTGTCAGTGTCTGTTTTAAGTGTTCATGTTTGTATATGTTCAGTGAGTTTTTACACACTACATCTCACACTCCCTATGGATTGTAAGGCAGTAGTCTTTGTAAAGCTGCTAAGATTTATTCTGAACGTTGCTGCACTACAAATCAATCACTACAAAAACTATTTCTAAAATTTCTTTCAGAAGGGGGTCACTCATAAAAGTGAATCATATGTGCTAGTGTCGTAAGTTTGCAAACCCCAGCTCTACAGAACCTCAGCAGTCTCTGCTGGATCTGCTGGGACTCTCTCACATTTAAGACAACAATCTCATTCTTACATACATCTCGTGTAACGAGCTCCTCTGCGCTATGAAGATTCACTGATCCACACAATAGATAATACACCCCTCCAGTGTGTCACGAAGATCTTACCTGCTGTCTGTCAGCACCTGCAGGCCAGTCTGCCCATCACACATCCACACCGCGCCGACCGTTCCCTCAGTACACGCTGACACATAGTTCCCGTCTCCATTAGATGGGATTTTCGAAACTTTTTGACATTTATAGAATAAAAGCTGGACACAAATTATACAGCACACGTGTATTGTTTGTCTATTCGGAAACGACGCGTTGAGTTATTTTGCAGCTAAGAATCAAAACAAATGAAAAACACGTGCGTCTCGAACAATGACGTCACGCACATTAAAATGATCAAACTTTATTAGTGGATCAGAGTTTATAAAAAACAGCAAATAATAGTAGCCAAATCATATATAATAGTTAAATTGTGTTATGTAATTTGAGTGTGATTTGTAACTCATCAATTATTTATTCTTCTTCTGAACGAGTTTATTTTAAGGAATCGTCACGCAAATGAAACGAGGACAACAGCACAATTAAAGTTCTTCACTCGTGTCATGTATTCAGATCTGTCACACGACAGTTTTAAGTGTGAGGAACATGTACATTCATATTTGATTGTTAATTAACATAAATATTCTGTGCATGCTTTACTGCAGAGAGTCAGTGAGTCGAATATCAACCTAAGTGAACGACTCTTTCTTCTGAAGCGGGTCTTTTCTATGAACTGTCTTTTCTTTGCATTGCCTCGTTCTCCACAGAAATAACATCACACGTGTTTAAAACAAACGGTTGAAAAAATACTGACAGAACTGAATGAGAACTATAGGGTAAATATGTCTATAGGGGCCCAAATGCGCCAATATATGGTGTTATATAAACAACAGCCCAGACAGTATAATCACGAGTATAAATGTAATATGATGTTTTTGCTATTTATACATTGTCTGTTTGTATATTTGTATATTATTCTTTTTATTGTCTGTGTCTTGTCACTGTCATTCTGTTGCACTGTGGAGCTTCTGTCACTAAAATAAATTCCTGATATGTGTGAACAATAAAGTTCATTCTGATCCTGATGTGAATATGAAAATTATTCTTATTAATCACTCATGTAACAAACAGCAAAGCGTTGAGGTGGAAAACTATGACTTGTGTTTTAGTTTGGCTGCTTCTGTCTAGAAGTTTAATTTTAGAAAGCTGGAACCTCCTAAACTCATCCGTACGTTTTTATTTTTTTTATTATAGTAAGCTTTCACTCCTCTCTCTCTCTCTCTCTCTCTCTCTCTCTCTCTCTCTCTCTCTCTCTCTATCTGTCTGTGTGTCTGGTGGGTTCAGGGGGCGGATAGCTTGGATTCTTCTGTATTGTTTCTGGCCAATAATGTGGAGAGATGTTGTGCACATTTAAACAGCAGCACTGCGCTGGTGTTCTCCAGTGAACAGACAGCAGCATCTCAACACTGACAGCTGTTCACATCTCCAAACACACTGACAGGTGAGACATCTTTACACGTTTACTGCTGAACTGCAGGGGTGCGTTTGCTGGATGTTAGGATGAGTTTCACATATGCTTCTGTTTTTATTCAGTTCCAAGTTTATTTATTTACAAACGTCCATCCGGGTAAGAAACTGAGGGCTGTCACAGCAGCTCCAGAAAACTTTACACGACCAGATCTATGCCATTCTGATATATGTGCCATTCTGATATATGTGCCATTCTGATATGTGTGCCATTCTGATATGTGTGCCATTCTGATATGTGCCATTCTGATATGTGCCATTCTGATATGTGCCATTCTGATATATGTGCCATTCTGATATGTGTGCCATTCTGATATATGTGCCATTCTGATATATGTGCCATTCTGATATGTGTGCCATTCTGATATGTGCCATTCTGATATATGTGCCATTCTGATATGTGCCATTCTGATATATGTGCCATTCTGATATATGTGCCATTCTGATTGTCTTTGTAAGGTTCTGGTATTTATACATTTTAATTGTTGACGCGTTGAGTGTAAACTATAAATAAACCATAATACTTAATAATAATATGGTTTATGGGCATTTAATATCATTTTTGAACATGTATCCTGGACCGCAAAGTTATTTTTTAGTAGTTTTCAAATATCGAATCAAATAATGCTTTCAATTAACGGAACGGATCCAGAATTGATTTGTCGTTTTTATATCACTACGAAGAAAAGATCGTAAATAACTCTGTTTTTTATAACCACATGAATCTTTCAGGATGATGGCCACATCTGCTCGGAGTTTCTGCGCTCTGCTTTTCATTTGCGCTCTTCTTTCCAGTCCCACCGAATCCAAACGGAACCGAGGCGCGATTCCTCATCCCGACAAGAACAATCCAAACGAGTCGGACCAGCACCCTCATCAGACCGCTTCTGGATCGAGAGGCAGAAGCAGAGGCTCGTCTGTGTCCGCAGAGGAAGTTCTGGAGTCCAGCCAAGAGGCTTTACACGTCACCGAGCGCCGGTACCTGAAGCGCGACTGGTGTAAGACGCAGCCGCTGAAACAGACGATCCACGAGGACGGATGCGTGAGCCGAACCATCATCAACCGCTTCTGCTACGGCCAGTGTAACTCCTTCTACATCCCCAGACACGTGCGGAGGGAGGAGGGAGCCTTCCAGTCGTGCTCGTTCTGTAAACCCAAAAGATTCACCACCATGACCTTCACCCTCAACTGCCCCGATCAACAGCCCCCGACCCGAAAGAAGCGCGTCCAGCGGGTCAAACAGTGCCGGTGTATCTCTATAGAGCTGGACTAGAGCCGGTCTGACCGGCCGGAGTTCTTTCAGTAAGACGCGAGTATTAGATTTTACTATGATAAGACGATTTGTCATTAAAATACCAGTGAAGGGTTTGGACACCTAAATACCACATTCGTTATTATTACTAGAATAATAGTTGGAATAAAAGTACAATTCATGCAAAACAATAAGAAAAGTTTGAGAATGAACCAAAAATGTCCAGATTACAGTTTTCTACATGTAGAAAAGAAAATTCACAGGCACGATTGATAATTGGTTACAAAAATTAATTCAAATATACTGTATTTTAAAATAGCCCCTTTAAAGATAACAAGGTTTATAAAAACATAAGAAACAAAAAAAGTATTTAGTTACGTGCCTCTAAACTTGACTGCTGGTGTATTTGTGTTGTTGATGTGTGACTTTCTGTTAATATAAAACTTTCAAATATTTTAAACAGTATTTTAAAAACTCTTAATTGTCATACATGCAGTTATTAACTGATATCTTATATAGATATAGATAGACTTATATAGATATCGCATAAAGTATTTGTACATTAATTTGTACTGAAACAAATTTATGACACCGCATGTATTTAAAGAAATGACAAAAGCAAAAGTTATCGCATTTGAAATACTCCGAGTCCAAACATTCAAGACCGCTAGTGGAAATGATTCAGTTTGGCCTTCAATGATACAGACTTTCTCTCATTGCAAATTATATTATTAGCGTAACAAATGCTCAAATTTGAGCTAAAAGATAAATTTACATGACACCATCACTGGAGCTACACAAACAAAACCTGGAGAAACATGATGTTCTGAAGCAGGTTTCTTCTAAAGAACATTTTGAGGAGTTAACGTGCACAATTTCAGTTTTCTTGCGTTTGACTAATGGCCTAGAAAAACTGTACAATATTCTTTTGTGGAAACTTCTGAAACTTTTTCAATTTAATCAGATGATCCAAATTTCAAGTGTGTTCTCAGAACAATTTTAATCCTAAAATACTGCAGGACACTGACTGACATGTTATTTCTGCCCATATAATACAGTCAGTTTGCAGGGTAACTGTATGTATATGTATAATGTAAAATATACAGAATTTTAGGTGTAAAGGTGACAGATGTGATTTGCAGAATGGCAGAAGAGTCTACGTTATGATGCACGTCTTCATTAATCTCCAAATGTAGAATTAAGTTCAACGACTGATAGTTTCCACTATGTGGAATTGATTTAATCTGATAGAACGAGACACTGTTATCAGACTGTTCTCTGATGTCATACATGTTTCTGAATTGCTGTGAATTTTGTGGCAGACAGACAAAACATTGAGTTTTTAAATGTTATTAGTCTATTTATAATATCAGTCTTAAAAGCAAAACAATGATACATGATAAACTCAGCTGTAAAGACCAAATGATTACACCTTTTGTATGTTATATTTGTACAGGTTAGGGTTAATGTTGTAGATAATGCAGGTGTTTGTGGTTCATGACTGTTTAAAGATGTTACGAGCTGCATGTGGATGATTCATTTTAATAAAAGTTCAGACAATCTGACCCCTGATCTTTCTCTGACCAAAACATGGACCCAGTCTTTACATGCTTCATAAATTACCACACAAATCAATTTCACGCTCCGCACAGCCACGTGAAACTTTATTAGAAAGTTTTGCGATTCTGCAGAAAGAATTAATGATTGAATGAAAACAGGTTTATAGCTTTAATACCTGTTTGCTCATCTGGCATTCACTGCAGAGGCAAATTAAAATAATTCTGGAGCCGATGCAGTTTAAAATAGTGTAAAATTACAAAAATTAACTGTTTGCAGATGAGCTTTTCCACAAGTTTTAATGAAAAAAACTTTAAAGGTATTTAAGAAGTGTGACTCAGTCAAATTGAATGATATTATCTGCTTCATTAAAAATATAATATAGAAAACCGTTCATATTCACACTGAAAGAGTAAACTGGTTACATCAAAACTTCTTATTGTGATCTAAAATTTAATTAAAAATGGTTACATTTTTTTTTTAAAGCATATTATTTAAAAGCATGTTTAAATATACATTTAAAATCCTGTTTGAATGCTGGAATACAGATTTTATATTAAACCACCAACAATAAGTAAATATGCAGAAATCAGAGATTTTTCTTTGATGTGTTTTTATGTTCAGAGGCTGATGAAAAAACAGTTTATTTCACCTAATAAATGGTGCCTAAACAAACTTCAAAGAAAAACTGCAAATTAAAAGCAATTTCACAATGTCATTAAATGATTACATTGAAAGCGTAATGTCACAGAACTTGCTGTTTGAATTAAAATACAACAATAACAGTGACCAGCAGCTCATGTACTGAAAAATAATTAGATTCATCATTTTTAAATGAATGGGCAAATCCTCATCACACTGCACTTCTCTATATTAAAAATGCTCTATTGAAAATGTACACTTGCATAGGCTTTATAACTGAGGTGCATAAAAGTGCTTTTTATCAAAGTATCATTTGGCCAGAGGAAAAAGTGTTTAAACAATAAGGCAGATGCTGAATGAAACAGCGAAGACCTTGAAAATTCAACAAGCGACTGATTATCATTTTCTTTCTGTTCAAGAAATAAATACAGATAATATCATGTCGGCCCTTGACATGCTAAAAGATTCAAACAAACTCACTGGGCGACTTTTCTTTTAGGTTTTGACTGATGCATATATGAAACACGGCCGATTAGACGGTTCTGCAGATCAAGACCAGCTGCATTTCAACTGCTCGCTTCACGACATCAATTAGGAAAAAATTCCCAACCATTATTCCTAAAGAGCAGAGTTTCTCTCTCCTCACCGAAGTTACGGTCAGACGACCCGTCCTGGCGGGATCTTTCATGAGGTTTACTTGGCATTCATTTTAAAGATAACAGTCTGATTATGATGTGAATGAGTTTCAGGTTTTTGAAGAGCTGATCTGAGATCAGTTTCTTTTAAAAAGATCCAAACTATGAGCAACGCAAGTCAGATGATGATCCCTGTTCTCAGCTAGAAGACAAACCTGCTTCCTTCTTCCGAAGTCGCTCTTTCTGTGAAACGAACGATTTTTCATTTATCACTGAAAACAACACAACACTATGTTCTTCTCAACACACGAGTGTGTCGTGCATTATTTGTCTCACCAGACTGTTTGTGTTGACCTGTTTTGTCTCCACTTTCTTCTCCGCTGTAATTTTTTTGACAGTTTGTTGAGCTTCTTTGAGTCTAAAAAAAAAAAAAAAAAGAAAATGATAATGATGTTCATCTCTCATGTTTTCTCCCCTCATGTCATTCCAAACACACACAATTCATTTCTTCAGTCTAACACAAAGAAAAAACTTTGCAGAATTTCCAGCCTGTTTTTCACTTATATTATGAATTTTTGTCCTGTAATTTAATGTCATAACAGAGTTTAATTTAGATTTACAAACATCGTAATCATTTTTACTGGAAAACAAGAGCAAAGAGCAAATGTAGAGCAAATGTGTACAATAAAGACTTCAAAAAATGTTGAATCAAGTTTATTTTTCTTTAACTCAGTGTCACTGAGTTAAAGCTGTTTTTTCACTGGCAGCAGGTCACAGTTTCATCTCTCAACATCTTTAACATTGATGCTGTTAATCTTTCTGTTTGGATTTGAATGAACTTGGTAACTTCTAACAGACTCTCGCTGCCTCATGCTTCCAAATGAGCCTTGATACGTTTTGTCAACAGTGGAGATGATAAACGAAAAGAGAAACAACTTTTGTCATCATTAAGCAGCCAGAGCATCACAGAAGATGGTGGGTTCAGCTCTTATTCAGGCTGAGCTTCAGTCGCTGGCTGGATTTATGATGTTGCTCCTGACCTGTGCATCCAGTTAGCAGTGCTCCCCGCTGGGGAACAGAACCTCCCTCAACGTCCCTCAGCTTTTACTGGACCTGGACGGGTTCCCGTTAAAATCAGTGTGTTATGATGGAGCCGTTACTGATGGTCTGAAGGGACTTTACAATCTTCAGTGCAAGTCCACTTTCAAACACATTCAGTGTCACTGTGTTTCTCCAAACAGAATTAAACATCGTTTATATTGCCATGAGTACACTCATTGTTTTGTAATTGTTTTAAAATGAAAGCTGCTACAATTCTACTTTGAACTTTAAACTGCACATCAGAATGATGTGCGTCTGTAAAGAATTTGTTTGCTGGCCAATCGTGTGCCATATCAGTGGTTGAAGCTCAGTGCTTGCAACTAGGAGGTTACAGATTCAATCCATGAATTATTATTTTACTGAAACCACATCTCCTTACAGGTACTTGCCTCTCTTTGGAGATGTTTTTATTCTCGCGGTTCCAGGTGCTCTTGAAGTCACTGCAGAACTCGTACCAGAGCATGAAGATGTAGTTTGGAGAAACTTCCTTTTCTCCAGTCTTGGGTTTGATCCCAAAGAACATCACCATGTCTTGGAAGCTAAAGGAAACAAAGTGGAAAGTCAGAGAAGAACATATCTAGAAGACACGAGGCTGGTGACAAGTACATTATCATGATATGTTCACTGTCAAAGCAGAAGGTACAGCAGATGGACCTTCATGAGGGGAGAACATAAGTCAATCAGAACTACAAAACTGCTCCAACCATCCACACATTACAGACAGCACATAAAATGCCAAAGACTCCAGACACGTATCCGTATCCATCAATCATCAGGATATTTTTCCTCCCTCAGAAGAATCATTCGTTAAAAATTTTGGCTAAATCTCATATGAACAATTCACACCAACAAAATAAAGAAAATTAATTTTGCATTAAAAAGCAAATCAGAATGATTTTTTTTGTATCTTTAAGACTTTTGCATTGCGATATCATGACAAGTGATGATTTGCTCCAAATTCCTATTTTGACATTTATGCTTTGGGTGGTTTGATAACTAACAGTTTAGCACTTTCTATTCCATATAACATTTTACCATGTTTAAATCTATTAAATCTGATTTTCCCACTGAATCAGTGCAAATGTGGAGAACTCGTTGAGCTTTTTTTAAAAAGCCCAAAGCAATTCTGATGAATTTTCTATTACATTTTGTTCATTAAGAATGTAAAATGATCCCACAGGAAGAATTGATAGAATAAACTAGAATTTCTGTAATTTAATTAAAAAGATGAATTTTTCATATACAGAAATATTTCATATTTCTTTAGGTTTTCTTGACAAGAATGGAACTATAACACACAGTAACAGAAGAAAAGTACCAGGCTGCTGCTGCTGATGTGAGTTTCTGCCATTATGAGTAAAACAGCATGAAAAGAGGCCAAACAGAATGTGGCAGAAAATCACGTTCAGTCGCCACAAATCAAGTGAAAGAGAGAGATTAATGAGCAGAGTGTGTTAAATCACACACGACATGAAGCAGAGAGCAGATCAATGGACACACACACACACACAGAAACACACACACTCAGACACACAGAACAACAAACAAAAAACAAACTTGTGCCAAAGAAACTTACTTTAAATGTTCATTTCTGTGATGGAGATGTTATTCAGTCATTTAAAACTACATGCACTTGATGTAGTCCTGTGTATTATGTTTAATTCTCATTTTAGTTCTAGTCAACTTGTTTAGTGTATTTGGGATCATTTACTTTGTACAGTTAAGTGTGTGTCTGGTGTTGCTTTATTTAGCACTGTGTCCTGTGTTGTCTGGTGTATGTACCTGGTCGTGGAGTAACACTGTCTTATATGGCTAAGCTGACTTTGAGAAACACTGAGAATAAGAGACGTGTTTTATCTCTCATTATTATTTCCTCCAACTGAAGCTCTGATCTCTGAAGAATAATCATTAAACATTTCAAATCAGCATCACAATCTCTCTCTCTTTCATTCTGTTGCTTTTGTAAGATCAAAGCTGTCTCGTGTAGCTCATGTTTAGCGTGTTTTCCTCACAGTAGATGTGTGTAAAGGTGACACCCCTCATGTTGGGCCACATGTGGCTGCCCACCCAGGTCCCGGACGAGAGCCCGAGGCTGCCCGTATCCATCACCCGCGTGTCACTTTAACGAGGTGCGTTCATGGGAACTCTGGGAAACTCTGACTTACTGCCTCAGCGTCGCCTGGCCTTTTGTAGAGCAAATTAAAGGCAAATGAAATGAGTGTCTAGCTGCCTAAAGCTTTTGATCAATATCGCTGGATTCAACACCTTCATTAACGTGCTTGAGCGGAGCTGCATGTGCAGGATTCTGCACGAATAAAACGCAGTCACACCCTCTGCGACACATGTCAATGTTTCTTCTTATTCTGTATATCAATATCTTCCCAGTTTATTTGAATTCACTTTGATTTGTTTCAGACTGATAAAATCTAAACAAGGAAAAACCATCAATGAAATTTTGAGGATATTTTCCATCACGCAGCATCTGGCAGCTGTTATTCTGGATATTCTGTTATTCAGAGACACTGAAGATCACATGGTAACGTCACATGAAAACTTTACCCAAAGAGAGAGAGAAAGGAAGTTTGTTACATATAGATACATATTCAGTTCAGTCAAGTAAAAAACCCAATAATTCACCCAAAGGTTAGATGTGCTGAGTATTTGTATTCATAGTTAACGTGTTGATTAAATAAACTATTACAATAATTTGGGTGTTATTTGGGTTTCAAACTATTTACTTGTGAAATGTCATTTCTGTTAGGGTCTTGGAAGACAACAGTCTACTGACAGACAGCAAACAGGGTGTGAGTGTCCGTCTCAAGATGGTTTTCCTCATCAGTTCAGACAGCTCTACAGACAGCAGATCTGCAGCAGTGAGCACTTATTAGTGTACACTAACTGAAAAGGACATCACTCACACTCTGATCTGAGATCTGTAAGGTTTCTTACCTCTTCTGTGCAGCTTGCAGTCTCTCTTCTTCAGCCATGTACTCTGACTGTGCTGTGATACAACAATAGATCAACAATATTAGCAGAAAACACCAAAATATACCAGAACAGATAGTTTACAGTCAGTCAAGCATTTGTTCTTGGATACAAGTGGCATCAAAAGCATATGTAGTGATGAAGATTTGTATGAATGAAATCAAATGAAGATCCCAGTGAACTCACCTTACGCTCCACGAAAAAGATCTGAGCTCATGTTAATTCGGACATTTTATCAGGTGTAAAATCAAACATTTGTGAGTTTTCGTTCCTCAAAGTGTGTGTATTTGTTGTGTAAGAACATTCCAGTGTGTTTGTGTGTGATGTTATTGATGAGGGTGTGGCTTTGAGGTGTGTGTGATGTTGTTGATGTGTCTGTGGATTTGAGGTGTGTGTGTGATGTTGTTGATGTGTCTGTGGCTTTGAGGTGTGTGATGTTGTTGAGGTGTCTGTTACTTTAAGGTATGTTTGTGATGTTGTTGATATTTCTGTGGTTTTGAGGTGTGTGTGTGATGTTTCTGTGGTTTTGAGGTGTGTGTGTGATGTGTCTGTTGCTTTAAGGCATGTGTTTGTGATGTTGTTGATGTGTCTGTGGCTTTGAGGTGTGTGATGTTGTTGAGGTGTCTGTTACTTTAAGGTATGTGTTTGTGATGTTGTTGATGTTTCTGTGGTTTTGAGGTGTGTGTGTGATGTTGTTGGTGTGTCTGTGGCTTTGAGGTGTGTGATGTTGTTGGTGTGTCTGTGGCTTTGAGGTGTGTGATGTTGTTGGTGTGTCTGTTACTTTAAGGTATGTGTTTGTGATGTTGTTGATGGGTCTGTGGATTTGAGGTTTGTGTGTGATATTGTTGATGTGTCTGTGGCTTTGAGGTGTCTGTTGCTTTGAGGTGTGTGTGTATATTGTTGATGTGCCCATGTCTTTGAGGTGTGTGTGTGATGTTGTTGATGTGTCTGTGGCTTTGAGGTGTGTGTGATATGTCTGTGGTTTTGAGGTGTGTGTGTGTGATGTTGATGTGTCTGTGGTTTTGAGATGTGTGTGTGTGATGTTGTTGATGTGTCTGTGGTTTTGAGATGTGTGTGTGTGATGTTGTTGATGTGTCTGTGGCTTTGAGGTATGTGTGTGAAGTTGTTGATGTGTCTGGCTTTGAGGTGTGTGTATGATGTTATTCATGTGTCTTTGGCTTTGAGTTGTGTGTGTATGGGTGTGTGTGTTTGTGTGTGTGAGAGCACTAGTGGCACCCCTGGAGCTGCTCCATGTAAAAGTGTCTAAATGTAAGACATATGTGTGGCGGCCGGCTGAGGTGTAAGAACTGATCTCAGGCCGGAGAAACTGCTATGATCTCAGATTTATTGCATTTTCCAGATTCATCTCCCTTTATTTTACTGTGATGGGGGACGCTTTCTCACTCACAAGATTTAAGAGGGGGAAGTCTCCAAAAACCTGTTCAAAGGCAAGTTTGAAGGGATCTTTGGTGGGGGCTGTGAAGGGTGTGAACACGCTTTCTATTTTCTGTGTGTGTGTGTGTGGCTGATTGTCTAAGGCTAATGAAGGCAGGGAGGGGTGTGGTGTTGTAATGGGCCGTGCGGGTTGGACATGACCAATAGCACTGGAATCAGCAGGGGTGGAGTGGCGCCTGTTGTCTCGCTCTGGTGTGTCTGCATATGACTGCAATAATAATAATTATAAATAATAATAATAGTAAATCATTTCATTGAAAACACATTTAGTTTAAAAACAGAAACAGAGGATCAGTTAGAAAACTATTAGAACAGAGATGATGAGGAAAAGAAGCATTTGATCAACAGCGAAGAAATGAGTTTTCTTTGAATTTTATAGATCTGCAGGTTGTAGGCTTGTGTATGTGTGTGTAGTTCGTGTATGTGTGATGTGTGTCTGTGTGGAAACAACACAGTGATGTTCAGGTGTGTGTGTGCTGGAGACAGTGCAGTGATGTTCAGGTGTATGTGTGTTGGAGACAGTGCAGTGATGTTCAGGTGTGTGTGTGTGTGTTGGAGACAGTGCAGTGATGTTCAGGTGTGTGTGTGCTGGAGACAGTGCAGTGATGTTCAGGTGTGTGTGTG
>JAZGTK010004437.1:0-24570 GCA_036877625.1 Ambastaia sidthimunki | reverse complement strand
TTTTTGCTTTGGATAAAAGAGTCTGTAAATGTTTAAAATTTAAATTGAAAGAGTTCTCTGACTGCTTCATTTTTGTAAACAAAATAATAAAAACATGCTTAGCAAAACCAAATTAATACGTTTACTGTAAATCACTAAAACATCTGCTAATTCCCTGCATACTGTCCTCCTACAAAATGATTAATGTAATATTAAAAATCTCTCTTTTTTTGGTATGTAATAAGTCATCAGAATGAATGAAGTCATGCACCAGGTTTTTTGTCAGGTATCTTTATTATTTTTTGTTCTTTAATAATAAATTGCCTTTAGGTTTCAGCATTAATGATTTTAAATGTTCTTCTTTCTGTTTCTGCTCGTTCGTTCTGTGGCTCCATTGCTTCATGCCTTCATCCAGCTCTGCACTGAGATAAACAGCTCGTCTCTACAGACAGACACGGAAATAAACGTAACGTTAAATCAACAATATCAGCTGATGAATAAATAGTTGATCATAACAAATAGTCCAGAAACAGATTGTTACCGCAAACTCCTCCCGTTGCTTTTGTCTGCGGATCTGTCCTTTCAGAGGAGGTGCCGGCCGACCATCTGAAATTCATCACATAATAAATCATGCTTGTGTTTATACAGAAACACCTTAAAACTGCTGCACACAACAGAATTAAACACCCTGTTTTTTCCTGAGATTATCAAGAGATTGTAGTTCACCTGCATAGGACCAGTCCGGCAGATCTGTTAGTGGTCCATACTCTGATCCACTGCGTGCCAAACCATTCCTGCAGACAAACAACAGCATCCCAGTGATGGGTGTCGCAAACACAGCAAATATCCAGCAAACAAAACACCACATTGTATATCGTCAATACGTTAATGTCAAATCGCAAAGAAAACTCACTCCAGTCTCCATTTCTTTCCTGCTTGGGTCACACACGTCGATGAAAACGGCCGTACAGACTGCATTAAAACTGAAAAAGATGTTAAAACAATATGAATATACATTGTTTAATTTGAAGCATGTTGCTGTGTTTCAACTGTACTGACACCATGAGCAATTTTATAGCACGTTAGCTGACGCGTGATCATTTTCATAGCTGATCATTTTTTGAGCTAAAATACCAAAATTTATCTTGCAACAAGAAAAAAACAAGAAAACATGTTCTGGTAAATATGTTATATGTATATTGTCTCACCTGTGCTACAAAACGTCCTCAAGGGTGCCGCCATTTTGGATTATAACTAGTACGGCAAGTAAGTGAGTAACATTTCAAACGCGATTTATTTCTACCAGCAGGTGATGCTGTGATTACATTAAATGCAGAATTCACTTGAATCAAAACCAGACATAACATCAACATTTTTTATTTGTGTTAACAGTTATTATTTTGGCTGCCAAATAATCTCTATTATATTTTTGTAATGCATACACGTGTTTTAATGCACATGTAATGAGTTTTTACAGCAGATCTGTTAACGGTCTTTCAAATCTTAAATCTTTTATTTTTATTCTTTTAAACGCAATCTTTACTAGCTGATGAATGACTATTATTTTCATTTACATGCATTTGACAGACGCTTTGATCCAAATCGACTTACGGCGCATTCAAGCTACACGTTTTATCAGTAATTGTGTCCTCTGAGGCTCGAACCCACGACCTTTGCGTTGCTAACATAACACTGTGCTGAGTACAAGCACAAACTGTCCCGCGTGCGCTCGCAGACAAGTCCCCGCTCGCCGGAGAGCGCGCGCGCTCTTGCGCGCACCCGTCAAACCGCAGGACAGCGGCAGACGGGACAAGAGGGCGGAGGGATAAAAAAACAGCCTTTAAACAAAAGATTCAGCAGCACTAAATCTTTCCCAGTGTTTCTGTGGGCTGGAAAACAGTAAGTTTACGACAGCAGGTCGGTTGTCACCGGAATTTATTCTCCCGGTAACTATGGAGAGATGAGAAACATTTCCCGAGCGGAAAGAAAAACACTCGCGAGAAGCGCACACGCAGCCGACTCACACAGTCCCGGAACTCAGAGATATCCATCCGCACATTCCACAGACCAACAATTAGGCCTTAGGGTTAGAAAAACAGCGCAGAAAATAGTCACAGCCTGAGCAATGTTCACATTTTTCCAGGCTTGTGTTGTTTACATAAACATTATTGTAAGTCGAACGACCTGCTAAATGTTTTTCGTCACGTATCACCACATTATATCAAAGCCTATAATGGAAACATCTTACAGTGTCATAAACAGAACAGAAGGAATTTGATTTATGTCTGTATTTGGCAGTAAAAATAGCATTTTAGTCGCATTTAAGCTTTAACTTTGTTTTATACACAGAATATTAATGATGTAAATGACCCCGTTTTGCTTCCTTTAGCATAAACTGATTGTGTTTTATTTTTAAAACATTTGATAAAGTTTTCATTTTGTTGATGTTGTTTGTATAAGTGCTGCAAACTGTGAAGTTGTGTGACGATAGTGGGATGCGATTCATGCGCGCTGCCCGGGGGAAAGGTGTTCCGGTCGGGAAAAAAGCCACAGAGGAAGAAGAAAGGGGGAGGCAGGGAAAATTTGGGAAAGAAAGAAACTGTACGCTAAACATTTTATGCAGCAGTTTTCCGGGCTGGTGTGCGCAGTGTGTCCGGATGACTGATCCGCGAACTGGACTCCACTCGTGTTTTGTTGCGCGCTTTGGGAATACTTCCACACATTTTGGGAATAATGGTCATTTTCTGTTCAGAAAAGTGGACTGGAAGGGAATTCTTGCGGGAAAACGCAACGCTTTGATCCGCCGGGTACTTTTTAAATAGGGAATAAACGCAGAAACAAGTTATTTAACAACAATTATCAGCGCAGAGAAGCGTTTTTAACTTTAATGAAAGCCGCTAGTTGCGGTAGGAAGAGACCGTGATCTCTCCATACCAGCATAACCTGTGTGTTTAACCCGATTCAAGAAACGTGGACCGACCTGGACTTCATACACAGACTCGATTTTTCTTATCAAATAACCAGCAACGTGGTTCAAATAAATGCACTGAAACAAAGAGGCGAACGGAGGTTATAAGACCGGCGGTGAATCGGTGTTACGGATCAGACTTATTGTCTGAATGTAGTTTTCAGTGCAGCGGCTGTATTTTAAGTTTTCCGGGCTATTGGAAACCTGGATGTAGTTTCCACACTTGTGTTTATTCGCTTTTAAGTACAAGGTCACAAGCATCTGCGGAAAGGTTTGCAAACAGATGGATGAAGCGGCTGCTGTTCACGCGCGCGTGCAGATTCAGAGTGAAGCCCCATCACTTCTTCTCAAGTGTGACCAGTGCGACATGTAACCTGCAGAAGATGTCATAGCGTTTTATTTATCTGCAAAGTCATATATTTATTTTTCTTTTGTAGTTCAGCACCAAGTATTCGTTTTTACATGTTGTTGCTTTGTTTGGATGTAAAATCTTTTGCTTTCTTATCTCACCTGCTGTTAAAACACTTGAATTAGTTTGTTTCCACACTGTATTTATGGAGCACGCTATTTAAACTGGTTAAATTCAGGTGGCATTTACAAGAAATTAGATTTTTATTTTAAATTGTAGTTTACAATTTAAGATTACATTACATTAAACATTTTAGATTACATTAAAGCACAATGGATCGACTTGGTGACAAACTGAGACGAAAGCTAAAACTGACTGACTCTGGAAGTGTCAAATTCAACAAAAAGAAAAATGAATTGGCTAATGCTAATAGTAACAGTAACAATGCCAGTAATAGAAACAACTCAGCTGTCAGTCCCCCTGTGAGCACATCTCCATTCTCTGGAGAAGTTTGTCCTGGTGGGAGACCGGGCAAGGTGGGCAGTTCCCAGAGAGTCACACCCTCAAATGCCACCTCAGCCACGGTACCTGAGGAATGTGAGCCTGGGATTGAACATCACCCCTCTGCTCTTGCCCCCCTGCGGCGCCGGTCGCCCCAACAACGAGCATCATGCTACCTGCCTGAAACAGCTGAAGGGCGAGATGAGTCACAAAGAGGCGAAGGTGACCCACAAGCAGCGTACAGTCCGAATTCTCGTGTTGCGTTGAACCAGCGCCGGTACTCTCTAGAGCTTCAGCAGCTTGTTCGCCGCCAACAGCTTCTCGCTCAGCCTCCTCCGCTGTCGTCCGTACCACCTCCATATCCTGCACCCAACACAACTGCTCGTTCAGCTGCTGTGGAACCCAGTTTTCTCCCTGAGCTAGAGCGTCATAAACGCTTTTCTCTGCAGGAAGCTCTGTTCTATAAGCGTCTGAGTTCTGGTGGGGAACTGTGGGACAGTGGCCGGCCTGCTTCCCTCTCTCATCCCCCTCAGAGAACCTATGACAGTGGAGTAGGGGGTTTCTTTATCCCATCTGCGCCAGCATTGAGCCCCTGCTCCTCTTTCAGCTTACAGGAGTATGTGTTAGCAAGCCCTCGTTCAAGTTTTGCTAGCAGTACTGCTAGCGGAGGAGGTGGAGGTGGTGGGAGCCCAATGGGCAGTCGCTGCAGCAGTAACCGGACGAGTGGCATCAGCCTGGGCTACGATACCCGCCATACTCCTGGACCTGCCCAGCAGCTGCAGCTCCCCTCTGCCCAACTTGGTGGTGCAACATCAGGTCAGGTGCACTCTGGCAAAACAGGAGCGCCCCCTATGGAGGTGTGGAGGGACTATCTGGAAGGGGTGTCGGGGATCGGAGGTAGCACACACGACGCTCGTCACTCTTATCCGCCTGCGTTGAGCACGCATACTGCAACCTATCAACACACAGAACCAGAATGGGGGGTTACTGACCACCGAGGTGGTGATGGTGAGAGGGCACGACACCTGGACCTGCCAGGGACCCGCTATCAGCAGGAGGTCACCCGCCTGCTAATAAGAGATGCAGCCCTGGATGGGGACGGGTTACTTGGAGGTCTGACTTTAAAAGAACAGTCTGTATCCACCACCATCAACCTACCCAACTGTACACCTGCCCCAGCCCCTGCCGGAGTGCCAGGAAAATCCCAGGAGGAACAGATGGCTGGGAGGGAGTCATCAGTATCTCTGGACAGACAGGAGTTCTTTGGTGAGATCGCTAACTCCTCCACATTCGCTGTTTCTTGACTAGTTATGACTAATGACGCCTCTGTGTGTGTGTGTGTGATGTGGTGAGATGAACCACCTCAGACCTGCTAAAACTTGTAGAAGCTTCCTATCTGAAAAAAAACACAGTTAGGATCTCTGTCATCAATACATACAACACAAACAGTCATATGACAAGTTCAAAGACTACCACATACTAGCCTTTTTTCAGCCCACTTCTCTAACCATAATAACTTACTTGTATGTTACTGGGCAAATAAATAATATATACATATATACCCCTCCACCCAGAGCTACGTGGAGTTCTGAACAGAATGCACATTTAAAAATATCTGCCTAGAAAAAACATAGTGATTATACATTTCCCAAATTACAGGTTCTGGTTACTGGTCATACCAAAGATCTGTGAGTAATTCAGCGGTCAGAGGCGTGGAGAGGAGTGTTCAGTGTGTGTGTGTGTGTGTTCAGTGTGTGTGTGTTCAGTGTGTGTGTGTTCAGTGTGTGTGTGTGTGTGTGTTCGGTGTGTGTGTGTGTGTTCAGTGTGTGTGTGTGTGTGTGTTCAGTGTGTGTGTGTGTGTAAGCGCTGCTGGCTTTTGGCCAGGTGCAGTTTGAGGGTGTGTTCATGTGTGTTAGCGTGCACTAGCGTGTGCTGGCGTGTGCTTCTATAGCTCAGGTATTTGAGTCCTGAGGGAAGACTCTCTCACACACTCCATTCTGAGCGCTGGGTGTGTGTTTGCGTCTTCTGTGTGTGCAGAATTGTTTGTTGCATCAAGGAAAACTTCCTGTTGTCTGAAGGGCACCTGTGTAAAATTTAAGACATTACCTCATTCTCACACATTACTACTACAACTAAGTTCTGTATCTAACTGGTTATCTAACTGAGGAGTGTGTGTGGGATGTAGCTTCAAAAGAGCGTAATGCCATCTTGTCTTTGATGTGTTTGTTTAAAGTGTATTCAGACTGTGTTGTTGTGTGTGCTTGTTTTCAGGTACGTGTGTAAAGTGTGGGAAAGGTGTGTATGGAGCAGATAATGCCTGTCAGGCTCTGGACAGCCTGTATCACACCCGCTGCTTCATCTGTGTTTCTTGTGGTGAGTTAATGAATCCCCAGTAATCAATAAACAACACAAGTCACACAACAACAGCCCACATGCTCGTTTTCATCTGAACACCTTTATTTCTGCATTTACTTACAGGCCGAACTCTGAGAAACAAGGACTTTTACAATGTCAATGGCTCAGTTTACTGTAAAGAGGACTACATGGTACGTTTGACCTCCTGCTAAAACATTTTGACTTTGTGGACATTGTAATAATCTCAGAACTCATTGAGGTTTTAAGAAGTCATGACAGATTTTCTCTGTAAGCAAACCACTTGTTATGAGGTTTCTATTTATGTTAAAAATACAGTGACCCCAAATGTGATTGAACACTTAATATGCACTTCAAAATGTATAAATATTATTAAACACCAAGTGACATTTATTTGTTAAAAATAAGGCAAACTTTTTATTCAAAACATTTCACAAAAATATCAGCTTATAGTAATGTACAAAATTAAGGCTTGAATTTGGACCCCGTTATCATCAAACTTAATGAAAGCATTCACAGTATGATGAACAAAACCTGTGGTCACTCTGTAGACTGCTGTGACCTTTAAGAAGGACTGACTTCATACATCAACAAATAACAGTTGGTTAAATGTGATAAGGAACAGTTATTATTTATCTATGTAGGAAATGTAATTTTGAAGTGTGCTTCCGTCACAGTTCTCGGGCTTCCAGGAGGCAGCAGAGAAGTGCAGTGTTTGTGGTCACCTCATTCTGGAGCAGGTATGTCGCCTCTGGGAATTTCACTGTAGGAATGCAGTAGGGTGTTGATGCTTCACTGTTTACTGTGTAACTCAGATTCTCCAGGCGTTGGGAAACTCGTATCACCCGGGATGTTTCCGCTGTGCGGTCTGCTCAAAGGCTCTGGACGGAGTGCCGTTCACAGTGGACTACCTCAACAACGTCTACTGCGTCTCCGATTATAACAGGTCTGTTGGAATGAACAGGGTTATGAATAATGTGGACACATTTGAATTTGTATACAATCAAGAACAGCTCTGATACATTGAAAATGTTTGGTGTGACATTCCCCAATACTGAAAGAAATACACAAGTGTAACACATGCAGAAGTTTTAAAAGATACCAAAGGTCTTAAAACTAGGTTGTGTTTTCAGCTCTGAATGTGATGTTTTTATTTCTGGTTCGTAGGACATTTGCACCCAAGTGCGCTGCCTGTTCACAGCCCATCTTACCTGCTGAAGTAAGAGAGTTTTGTCAGTGTTGAACGTTGCTTCAGTAAATTCATGAGAAGGTTCAGAAGGGATCTTGATCGTGTTTGTGTTTCAGGGCAGTGAGGAGATTCTCAGGGTGCTGTCTATGAACAAAGATTATCACTTTGAGTGTTATCACTGTGAGGTAAGAATTACAGCAAGTGGTTTGGGTAAAAGAATCAGAATGGGTTCGTTTCATTATAGATAAGACTGTATCTGCATGTTCTGTTTGGAAAAAATGAGTGTTATTACCCAGCCTTGTAATCTTTGTAATCCTCCCTTCCTGTCTTTCTTCAGGAGTGTGGGAAGCAGCTCTCTGACGAGCCTGGATCTCAGTGCTTTCCTCTGGAGTCCCACCTTCTCTGCCACTCTTGTCACATGACCAGGGTGTGCACCCCACAAAACCTTCCCCCTCACAATACACACTGAACTAAAGCACCTGACCAACAGAAACTACTTTGTACTGTCGTATGCACACTAGCAGCCACTGTAAAATTGTCTTTCTAACGTCTCTTCTATGACAGCTCCATTTCTAAGATAGTGAGAGGAGTAAAGATTTATATAATTTTACTGAGTTTGGTCATATGGCATTTCAAATGCAAATCCCACCAGTTATCGCCCTCTAGTGGCTGGGAGGTGCAACAACTGAATCCTGCTGAAACAACATTATTTCTGAGTTTGCCTGCTTACTACATTTCTAGGGGAGGTAAAATAACAGATCACTACATCTGTTCTCCCAGATCTACTGTTTGCTGTAGGGAAAAACAAGGGATTTTTATGCTTAACATTTTTCTATATTTAATATCACTAGCAGAGATTTTGCACTTAAACGTGTTTACCTATTAAGAGATTTTTTAAAGTCATTGCAAAAGATTAAAAACATTCCTGTATCTGTTTTAATAAAGTATCCGTTTCCTCTGTGTTTGATTTTTTTGTACAATACTAAAAACAGATTTGACATTATTATTGTTAGGAAATGTCTCTCCATACAACTGCACACAGTTTAAATGACTCTATCATTTAAATTAATGCACTATAATAATTCAGTTCCTGTCAGTTGTGCTTTCAGAAGTATTAAAACACAAATGCAAAATTTCTTTAAGCATTTTAATTATTCTTTGTACATTCTGCACAATCATAAAGGAAATAATTCAAAAAGAGAATCATTTGCAATTTACCCTCAGAACTAAAACATTAAATTTAAAATAATTTTAAAAAAGCCTTTTGCTAGTTCTCTCTAAAGATTAAATTTATGCCTTCACAGAGATGAAACAGACGGACAGACGGGTGGAGAGATGAAAAACTCCACAATAATGAATCCTCTACAGTGTGGCTCCATTATTAGACATCAGTAGTCATTTTAATGAATTCAGCTCATATGAAAACACTGGTGAGGTCAGTGCTGACAGCAGGACTGGATCTGTGAGGAGTGGCCAAACCAGCTGCTTGGGGCTCTTTTCCCTCCATCCATAAAAGACATGAATTTGGACAAAATGGATAAACACAAATACATTAAATTGTCATGTTAAAGCCAAAAAAACTCAAGTCCTGTAATTACACACAGCAACAATCAACCAGCAGACAAAAGTGATGCCAATGAAAAACAAACGAGGACTCTAGGGTGAAGAAGAAAAAAGATTCATGTATTTTCTCTTGACTTTGGTGTTTGTGAACGTCATTTTGCTTTGAAAACAAAAAGAAAACAAGTCACTAAATCCCTTCTTTAGATTTTACATGTGAAATTGATCTGCAACGTACTTCAAAAGACCTTTAACTACACTGCTGTCCAGCAGATAAAAATGTGTTTAATAATTCTGTAATTAATTCAATCAAAAATGAAACCCGTGAGTGAAACACGAGAGATTTGAAAGCAAGTCATCGTGTGTCAGAGATCTGGAGCGAGTCGACAGGATTTTCATTTGTGGATGAACTGTGTGTGACATGACTGAGACTGTAGACAGCAGTGAAAAGCTGGAGGTTTTACTATTGGAAAGTGTGTTAACGTGTCAGAAGGACTTCATCACACAGCTGCTGAATCTGATCCCTCTCACGCTAGCACTCGCTCCTACACGCATCACACTCGCACCCTCAGTGGCGTCTGTCTCTGGAGGTGCTGCTACGGCTTCGAGAGCGTCTGCTGCCCCCTGCAGTTTTGGAGTCACTACCTCTGCGCTCCCTCGGGCCATCTCTCCGTTTATCTCCCTCCCGACCCCTTTCCCTCTCTCTTTCTTTAGCCCTGTCTCTCTCTCCCTCGGCCGAACGCCCTACCACACCTCCTTCACCCGTGACTCCTCCCTCTCTATCACGGCCTTTTGCTTTTTCTCTCTGTTCTTCACGTTTTTTGTCCTCCTCCTCCTCGAGTTCCTTCCTCCTCTTTTCTCGCTCCTTTCTCCGCTCGGCGCGCTCCAGAGCTCTCTGTGTGGCCTGGAAAGAAATGGCAAAGACTTAAAACAAAGAGAAAAGGTGGGTATAAGGAATTGTGGGATTGTTCACGTGTGTATGAGCTTACTGACCTGCTCCTCTGTGAGGGGTAACCAGTATATACAAGGAGCTGCTTTAGTTTTACAGAACAGATCATCAAGAAGTTTTGCAGGAGGCTCCTCTGGTTTATCTGGGCAGGGAGGAGTCGCAATATAAGAAACTGACAAATCAACAGACGGAACATGAACGGCACTGGACATATCTTGCCTCTCACCTTTCTTCTCAGTTCTTTTCTCTTTGCTCCTTCCTCTCTCTCTGCGTCTTCGGTCTCGTGATCGCGATCTTCTCGTTCCATCCCTGTCCTCTTTCCCAAACTCCTTCACCTTATCCCGATCCCACTCCCGCTCGGATCGCGTCCTCTCTCTTCTCTCCATGGCTCGCTCTCTCTCCGCCCACAGGTCTCTCGCAGCTGCATCACCTCCGTCTCTGCCTTTCTCTCGTTCCTTCTCTTTCATGCGGTGGGTGGGCGCGGTTGGGGGAGGGGCGGAAGGACGGTTCGAGGTTTCTGAGGCTGGAGGGCCGTGACCTTCACCTGCTCGGTCACTGGACAAGAGCCCTTTATGGAAGTCCAACTAAAGACACAACCAAATGAGAACAGTGCAAATTTAAATTTCATGAGAACAGGAAAGACGAGGCAAAAATGCAACTCTTGCAGACTGAGACTTTGTTCAGACCTCATCCTGCTCACAGAAATCCACGCGCAAGACTTTGGGGTTACTGGCAGGCCATTTGACACCATGCAAAGCTTCTCGAGTGGCCATCGCTTCCTCTGTGGTGGAGTACTGAGAGAGAACATGAGAAAGATTGAAAGAGACACAACAGACCAAATGCAAAATATTACTTAAGAACTATGAGAACTTCAAAGGAAATGAATAAAATGGGAATCTCACTGTGACATAGCAGTGGGACTTGATCTTATCAATCCAGAAACCCTCCTCCACCACCAGCCCCGTCCGGTTTAACAGCTCCTTCAGCTGGCCTAAGGTGAAAGGTCGCACCTGAGAAACAGTTCAGAGATCAGGGGTCAGGACACCGGTAAACTCAGTAGTCACAGCACCATAAAGGCGGGAAATTGTTAGTTATGCTGCTATGGAAAAGAAACTGAGTAAACACTCTTTTAAAGCCTAACGTCAGTTTGAGAAAATAATATTCTGACAGTCAGAGAAGCATCAGCCTGTGATTAAACCTTGAAGCAGTTAATGAAATTACAAAAACGTTGCCCTGCTTCTAGTGTGACGCAACAGCAGTGACGTTTAATACTAGTGCTGATCTGATGAGCACGTTCCTCAATATTCTTACCAGGTTGCTGACGTGAATGATGTTGGAAGTTTTCCCGTGAGGAGGAGACAGTTCGCGTCCGGTTCGGATGGGATCATCAACCGTCACAATCACGCCTGACTTCTGCCGACTGATGGAGCGTCGCACCAAAGAGTTATTAGGAGAAACTAAAAGAGAAAAAACACTCTTGTAAAGAAAAAGCAAACAAGTGATATTTTAAACTGTTCCAACGACAACTGTATCAGTGATAGTCACCTTTTATGGCATCTTCCTCTTGTGTTTCCATGGTAGCGTCAGAGGAGCGCTCCCGTTTCCTAGGTTTTTCCTTCTCTCCTCCTGTCCATTTCTGCTCTTCGTCGTCATCCTCCTCCATTTTTTCTTCTCCATTCTCATGTCTGTCAGATGAAACAACCTGGACCAGAGGAACAGCAGAGGAAAAAAATGACAAATCTTATCTCAAATTTAACAGCTGAAAGATTCACTTCTGAATCACAAAATTAAGAATTTCAGAGGACTTGTGTAGTACTTTGTTTCTACAAGGTAAAGCCAAAATAATGCGTGTTATGACAGCTACCAGTGCCAGTGGTTATCAAAAGAACCTCCATCATCCAAACCTGTGTCACTGTGCGCCTGATCTTCAGGCCCTGATCCTCCTTGGGTTCCTCTAGGTCATGAGGACCAGCAGAGTCTTCTTCACCGGAGAGATGGCCTTCATCTGGGTGCAGCTCCACCACAGCTTCCTGCAGGGGCTTGATTTCTGGAATAAGCGTCTGGAAAGAGAAAAAACTTAGTTGTTTGTTGACTGTATACACTGTTACTGTATACGATGTACTCAATTACTGTACTGTATCTACTGTATCTCGTCCTGGATGATTTACCTTCAGTGATTCAGTGGTGATGCTGATCGACGGCTTCTTGGCAATGACGGCTGTACTGGAACCCCACCTTCTCTTCCTGCTGGCTCCACCCACAGACTCTGACTCTGATGAAGTGTTCTCTGCTTTATCTGATTGAGAAAAAACACAAAATAGCTCAAATCAGACACACACCAGGTATAAGTAACTAGTGCAATAAACAGCTCCTCATTAGCATTCAGTTTTCCACCCAAAACGGGTTCTGAGAGGCGACACTGGAGCCACACCTCACTCAGAACCAACCAGCGTTTCAATTCCAGGCCAGAAGCAGCTCCACTGCAGTGTAAAACCAGCACGCTGGACAAGAGTGAAGAAAAAGATTGAAAAATAAAAACATACTTACTGTTCAGCGAGATCTTGCGCACAGCAAACAATTTTGCGGCAGAGCTCTGAAATAAAACAAAGGAGGAGAAACAAGATCCCAGTGGATGTGTGGAGGAAGAGACAGACGGACACAGACAAAAGAGAGACATTGGGAAGAGAAGGGAATGAGAGAAAGAGGGGAAGAACAGATGTACAGCTATCAGTTAAACAATAATGTACAGTTGTCAACACAGAGGCTCTGAGAGTCCAATAATGAAAATGACATCACTACTGCTCTACTTTTTATCCAATCATAAACCTGGCTAACACATGCTTGACCTTTTCCCTCAACCATAAAAGCTATAAAATACAGGATTGATAAACCTCGTCAACCAAGATTAAATCCCTTAAATTTCACACTATTAATAAAAAAGAAACTATAATACTCAAAACCTCAATTTTAACAAAGCAAAACCTTTCCATGTTAAGTTATTCAAAAATGTATACATCTTGGGAAAAAGGGTTTTCCTGGTACCATTGACACCTGATTCCTCCCTGGCTTGGCTATGGCCCAACCGTACAGCAGTGTGCACTGTATCTAGACAACAAAGGTCCAATCAGAGGAGGCTGAGGAGCGAGATACGATCACAATTGAGAGTGCTGATTGGCCGGCTGACAGGAACTGCTTTTTTTTGCTGCATGTTTTGTCACTTTGTTTCAGTGGCTGGTTTGAGGTATTTGGATATCATGAGTCAAACAGTCTTTGAGGTGTTGGTTGAGTGTTAATTTGCAGCAGAAGTCTTTGGCACAAGACAGATGACAAAATTATAACACTCGGGTGTCTACCTGCTGATGACAGCAAAACCATCCACACAAAAACATCCAGTTTCATTCTGATGTCCAACAAGACAAAATTCTGGTTACAGTCTAGTCGCCTTTTGTTCTGAAACTGATGAAGTCCTTTGCACGTTTGCAAACTGTGCTCCAAAAAACTCTCATGACGCTAGCAGGTCACGTAAAACAAGTTCATGTAAAAGTTTGGGCTGATGACAGCAGTAGCAGGAAGGTTGTGGTGATTTCACTGAAGTTCTTTGACATGTTCCAGAATGTTCATTTGGATTCTTTGAGAGGCAGCGCTGAGAAGACACTGCATGCTGTTGATCACTGCTGACAAACTCCATCAGCCAAACGTTGAGACCTGAAATCACTAGCAAAATCCAGCGTTAGTCCATAAGTCCATCAGCTGAAACAGTAAAAGCATGTGTTCGGTCCACAAGCATGTTTGAAACAGCAGATGGCTGTGTAATAAGTCTGTTATCAGTTCATTCAAGTCCTGTAGTGTGGGCAAACACAGCAGAAGGCTTTAAGACGCTTCAACAGCTGCGTGCGTGCCATGTTGACAGAAGTCCAGCTTGTGCTTGCGTCTGGCTAGCACAAACGCTTTGAAAAATGTCTGTTTATAAGCCATCCTGGGGGATGCGTACTGGCACAATATAACTGATGCCTCCCCCGTCTCACCAGCTCTTTTGGAATCTCTCAAGCAGTCCAATCAGGAGGCCACATCAGTGCTCTAGGATGAGGCAGTGGCCAATGATCCGGCAGCTTCCGTCAGGCTAAGTGTGCAGTGGCGACTCTGCCTAGCTCAGGTACAGCCGAGACGCTTGGGCATAGCGGGGCAGGTGATGGAGGTGAAGGAGAAGAGGTGGTGGCAGTACGCAGGTACCAGTATGAGCAATGGAAGAGGGGAGGGCACCTTCACAACAAAGCAATCAGTGGGATTTTAAACCACAAAACAGTCACACTACCAGATCCACAGATAAAGAAACAAAAGCAAGAAAGTGGGAGAAAGAGATAAAGCAAGAGATTAAAGAGAGTCTAGAACCTACAGCTCTGGCTACATTTGGTCAGGGGCTATTGCATGAAGTCCTCTCAGATACTCTGTAGGCTTTACTCTATCAAACAGGTTGGGTGATTTTAACCCCGTACAGGGCTGATCTTTTTGAGGGGCTTGTGATTTCTGTTCCTGACTAGTAAGCAGACAGTTTACACGTGGCATGTCAATGATTGAAAACAGCCTAAGCACTAACATTGATACTTTATTAAAGTACTGCAAACATAATCCAAAAAACACTTACGATAACTGACAAATGATAAAAACCTATAGAATTTACAAAACTACAAATCTTCAGATAACACAACATAAGTGGAAACCACTGTGAATGCAATATTAGAAGCAGCTGAAAGATGTGGATTTGTTACACAAGTGGTGTTTTTGCTCACTAATGGACTAGTCACCCACCGTCCTGACTCATCTCTCATCAAGATCTTTAAAGAAAAATATCTAAATGAATCACATCTTCACTAATTAATCTCTCACACATGATGATCTCAACTGTGCCTAATTTTACACATTAGCCATCGACATCCCTTAGAAACTGTTACAGCTGCTGCTGAGAGGTGGGGAGGGAAAACAGAAAGAATTAAAGTGAGAGAATAGAGAGAGCAATACTCTGAACAGAGTGTCAAAAGATAAGACAATCTAAGAGCACTTAGACCTGCTAAGTGATTTAACTAAACCTGTCTCTCACATTTTATTTCCATGTTTTCATTTCATACTTCTGTTTCCTTTATGTCCTTCTCAGTGGTATTGTTTCCACTTGTGGTATTTGTTTAGGCCTTCTTACCTCCTCTGGGTGAGAGTCACTCGCTTCTGCCCCCTGGTGGTCAGACTGTTGCACAGCGCTCTCTGAGTCTGAGCGCCCCTCCAGCTCCATGGAAACTTGGCCTGCAGGCTCAGAGAGAGCTTCCTGCTTTATCTCCCTAGAGAGAAAGAGTTGAGAGAACAAGAGAGAGAGAAAGACACAGAGCGAGAGTGAGGGGTAAGGTGGCTGAGACCGGTTGATGTGGGTCACTTTACCTATAAATAACTACCCATCTACATTACACTACTGCACTGTCATAGACAAACTACACAACATACTACGCCAGGATCAGAAAACCTGGAAGAAGCAAAACAAGTACAACACATCCATTGTCTGCAAGCAAAGTCAAACTTCTGCCATCTTGTAAAAGATCAAAGCAGACTTGAAAAGCAGAACTAAAATCATTCCGTGATCAAGTTTGATCTCCATCATCAGTTCTCAAATCAACTGTTAACAACGTAATAAACGTGTCATGCCTCAACACTTCCAGTGTTTAGACTTGCCTGTAATCCACACAGCATCTTTAATGTAACAAATGTAGATATCTGCAATTAAACCTCTGACAGAGGAATAATTCCTGTAACCGTAGAGGATTAAAATCGATCCGACCTGTTTCTCTTACACAGACACACACTGGGGCAGCATACACACCGTGGCACTGTAGTCAAGGCACAGCAGCCCTGATGGTGGTTTCTCTAAGGAGAGCAGCTGCCTCTTACTTCTGGAGCACAGCTCTGCCCCTTTGTATTAAAGCAGTCAACACATGCTGAGGGAAAGAGGCGGCGGGCCAGATCCCCCGAAGGAAAAGCCAAGCTTAGAATAATTAACATTTACACATGAATGCAAGGCTGACAACCACCAAGAGGAAACGTGAAAGAGCCCCTCAAACAGAACTTCAGTGGCCTGAGAGTTCATTTTCAATGCATTAAGACAGACACTTATTAACAATTAATGAATAACAATGTAGCCTGACTACACAAAAACATGCATATGCATTTACAATTCTTAACAGTCACTGTTGTTGGTGGTAAGCCTAAATGTGTTCAAATGATGTCATTTCTCCTTAGGACTTTTTTAAGGACACAAGTTTTGCAATGTAACAGTGTATTTCTTGATCTTTAAGCGAGCTTTTTCTGTACACAAAACTATCCATTTTCTCAATTTCGGCAACGTTTACTACACTAAACAGGCATAAATGGTTACGTGGGCGAAATGCAAGCTGTGTCAATATTGTTTTATTCATAAGGTTAGACGTGCAGTTTTTTCTAGATAAAAGCGATGGTGGACACGGGTATCTTCATTACTAATTTATCGCTACATGTCTCTCGTAATTAAACAAGCCAGAGAATCGCCCACATTCAAGTGTCTGAACAAGATTTCCTCTGCTTAACATAATGACAAATTTAACAGTGTTAAACCATGCGTTTCAAAACAAAGAGAGAAACCGACTTAGACATCATCGCTATAACACAATGATACCCAAACCGCGGTGTAGCTCGACAGTCCACTGGGGTTTAATTCAACCAAGCCCTGCGCGATTTTAACACAAAACGTCAGATCCCGTAAAACCATTTTTACTTAAATTAAACCATTTAAATATGTTACACAGATCAGCCTGCAAACATAATCGTTTTATTACACTCGCGAGATAAATGTTCATGCGACCAGCCCAGCGCCGGAGGGTGTTTCTAGAAACCCGCTCTCTCTTTAACCCTTACCCGTTTTTGTTGCCGTCCGACACCATAATGTCAAGCTTAAACCGGGACCGCGACGACCGATTCTGTACCGGTTCTGCCGGTCACGGATGCGTAGGAAGAAACGTGAAAAGTGGGCGCGCGCAGCACGGCGGTTTTTTTTCTCTTGTGCAATGCGTCGTTTCAGTCACGGCGGCGCCATGTTGAGAAGCGCACGCAGGACCCCTTTTCCAAGGCCACGCCGGTTGAGTGGCTGTCGTACGGAACGCCTGATTAAAAATACAACCGCCCTCGAGTTTCTCTAGTTTTTTTAAATCAAGCCTTGTTTTCTGCTAGTGGTAACTTTTCTCTTGGCCACAGCGAAGATATAAGGAGATCTAGCTTCGCAAGAACCCTATTAAAACATGTCACAAAACAATTATTACTTGTTCTTACTACAGGTTGTTCTTTCATCTAAAGATGATACCACAATGTTCACCCTTCTATGCACAAAGAAAATTTGTCTCTACGAAACATTCAATAATACTGAGAAATCTTGGCACAAACCGGTTAGCACCTCCATATGCTGCGTTTCCTGGTGAGAAGCACCAAATGAGGGCAAATGGGCAATTTCACTAAACATGCATGAGAACAGCTGATGTCAGCTCATTCATTCATCACACCTGTGGATGTCCCCACATCTGCACTTACACCAGTGTGTGATTCCACACAGCAAACACACAGACAACAAAAAAAGATTACAAAACCACTGAAGTGTGAATGACAATTAGGAACGTACAAGTGGGTTGCGACAGATTTAGATCCAAATACACTTTAAAAACACTTTACAGAGAACTGACTTAGAAATACTATAACTATAAATTATAACTATAGTTATACGTCTCATTTTGCTTACAGTTTAAACACACATAATTTATGTGCCAACACATATTAAAAGCATTTGTATGAGAGTTTGTATGTAAGTGATGTAATTATATATAAAATATGCTGCTGACCTGGAAGATTGGACCTTTTCTTCAATGTCTGATCTTCTGTTCTCCTTATTCTGGTTCATAGGGAAAAATAATGAGATTTTATTATATTTTTACACTGCAACAAAACCATGAAAACAAGTGAACATATCCCAAAATGTTTCTATAAACACAATACTTCCATGTTTTTCCTCAGATCACACGACGAGTGTGAGCAGTTTTGCTAAACTCATTTACACCCAGAGAGACAGAGTCAAAACTGGTGCATCAGTATTAGCATGGCAGGCTCATCATAAGAAAACACAAAGGCAGAAGAAAACAACAGGATTTAGGGAGTGGAGGGTGGACATTTGGATAAGCCAATTACATACCTTCTGGCTTTGTGGCCTGGATTTATGCTGTGAAGGAGAGCTCGAGGAACCAGAGGATGATGACTCTGGATCAGAGTCAGAAGATGTTGATGAGCGAGGTTCATTGGCATTTTTTCTCAATGAATGGCCTCTTGTTTCTTCTTTTTCTCCTTCTTCAGATGGAGAGGATGAAGATGGGGGCGTTTTTTTCTCTTCTGCTGCTCTAGGTGACTGTGAAGATGCCCGTTTCTCCAGCGCTTTCATGTCTTTCTCTTCCTCACTATGTTTTGATTCTGGCATTGTTGTAGAGTCCTCGGTCTCCATAACATCGTCAGAGCACTTAGGCCCTGTGGTGACACCTGACACCTGCTCTGGTTTTGAGGGTGACTTCAGTAACTCAGGTGGAGGGGCCTCAGAAAACATTTGTGGCCTCTTAAGTGAAAGAGTTGTGGGTGATGTCATGAGGAATGGTGCAGAAGTCTCATCCACATTTTCACCTCTTTTTTGCTTATCATTCTCTCCCTGAGGTCTTCTCTTATTCTCCAAAACAGAGTCTTGAGCATCAGGCCCAGGTTGCTGAGCTAAGTTTTGCTGTTCGGTGTGAAATGTTGCTCCCTTTGACAACATAGTCACTCCTGTCTCATCTGCTGCTTTGTTGTCATCCTGCTCTTCCACTTCCATTTCTCCTTCTTTACCCTCAGACTCCATTTTGCGGACCAGCAGGCTCAAAGGACCAGGTCTGCGTGTGGATGGAGGTTCTGGACTGCTGGATTTGGAACTGGAGCTGGAATCCTGTCTCTTTAGAGGTGGAGGAGAAGACACAACATCTGGCTGTGGAGCAGCATCCTGTTCTGGGCCTACTGGTTCATCTTGATCATGGGGGCTCTGTTTGGGAGTGTCCGGTAGAGGAAAGGAGAGCTCTGGAGGTGGAGATGGAGGAGGTGTAGGTTGGCGGAGCTGCAGGGGAGGCTGATGGACGGGTTGAGGCTGGGGAGGGATGTGCTGTGGAGGCTGAGACTTTCTGCGGGATCGTTGCGGGGCTGCGGCAGGTGGAGGTCGTACAGGAGGTGCCCAGACATTCTTCTTCGAGTGCGAGGAAGGACCCCATTCAACATCGTCGTCACTGTCATCATCATCCTCTTCCTCATCATCACTGTCAACCTGAACAGAAGCTGCAGCTTTGGCAGAACGACTGAGCTGCAACACAGAATGTGCACCACCCGCTTCAGCTGGAGCCGCTCCTTCCTTCTCTTGGGAACGAGGCATCACAAGCGGTAGACCTTGACGCTCAGGTTGTCCAACTACTCGTACAGACAAGGAGGCAACTGCTCGTGGAGGAGAAGGTGTGGCAACTTCCTCATGACTCGGGAGAAAAGAAGGCTGTGAGGACTGTGTGTGCACCCTGTCTGGCAGACAGGAAGTGCTTCCCTTGGTCAGCATGTGGTCATCATCAGGTGCAGCACAACTCTGTCTCTCTGAGAGAAACACATTACAAATAACAGCAAGTTTAGACGTTTGCTCCACTTTCTAAAATCTTAAGACAAATATTATCTTGTCCGAAATGTCAATGAGAATGTAAGAGCATAAAGTTCAGGAAAACCTAATGAGCAAACAATGAGTATCATTTGTTTGACAGTGATTGAAGGTTTAGTATTTCCTCAGAGCACACTGCAAGTGTGAGAAGTTCAGTTGAACTCATTTACACCCAGAGACACTCCGGTGTATCAGTATTAGCATGGCTGGCTCATCATGGGAAAACATGCATCACTGTGCATATGATAAGACAGATGGTCAAGTCAGTGTTATAACCTGTGTGTATATGAACTTGTGGGTCTGTTTACCATCTGCCTCTGTGGCCTCCCGGGCTTCTCGCTCCAGTCTCTGTCGGAGAAGCTCCTGCTGTTTGGCCAGGTACTGTTTTATAAAGCTGTTCTGACTCATCTCTTCTCCAATCTGAGACACACAAAGAACACACATAAGTCATAATTCATCACCTACAAAATCACACCACCAGATGTTTAGGAGCTTTATTAAATGTGACATAACAGAGCAATATGGTTTTTAACAGATCCTAATACTCCATTTTGTTACATTATAGTCTCACAGACTTAAACATTTAATGCAACACGTTATTTCATGACAGTCCTTAAAAACATTTTCTCAATTTCCTCAACACAGAACAGACAACGAGAGACACTGTCGTTGTTACTGATGTATAAATGGAGTAAATGTGAGGGTAAAACTCTTACCTGAGAGTTGGGCTGAAGACCAACATGCTGGGTGGATGAGCGCTGGAGGTTCTCCAACATCAGAGCCTTCACAAACACAAGCAAACATATGAAATAAAGCAACAGAAGACATGCATCCTCGTGTTTTTATCTTCAATGTCACTTATCGACTCTGTCCAGATTCTTAAACCTGACCAAACATGTTGCCCGAGATGCAAACCTGCAGATAACCAGAAACTCCTGCAAAATCTTCACCTACCCGAGCAGCAAACCATGACCTCTCACGACTTGATACAACGGTGTGACTGAACGCTGAACACAGTGTTTATAACAGAGATGGGAGTGGTTCAACCATTCACCAGGTTAACACAGATTCTTGTGTTAATCGGGCACTTACCGGTCGTTAACTATGTGCCCATGGAAACCAACTGCAAAAGATCTATCATGTAAATCAGTTTTTTAAACCGAATGAAAGACAACAAAAAACAAGAACTTTCACCCCCACAATCGTTCACACTTATATTAACAACCAAATGCAATGGGATTGATTTACATAAACCGTTCATGTAAAACGGTCGAACCGGATTGCGGGGCGTGTTTATCGTTTGCATTTTCGTTTTTCACCTGTTGTGGAAGAATTGATCTGAAAACGGATGGAAATGTGTCTGTGTTTAAATCGTTAACTCTGCACGAATCCATCACCTGAGGCTGACAAGCGCGCGCGCGCCCCCACTACAAACACACGACGCGCGGGCACGACGTCAACTCCGAGACCTCGCGCTTGTCATGATCCACAAACTGTTAGGAAAACTACAATTGATATAATTCCCTATAACACGGAAAAATAGCTTAAAACAACTCAAATGGAAACACGCTGAACTGTTTACGTGCTCTGCAAAAACATTCCCGCTCTCGATACTCGGCCTGCGGGTCTCGTCTCCGGTGCAACTTGACAGCAAGCGCGGTTTAAACGCGTCGTCTTTCGAGCAAACTCACCCCCTTCAGTCGTTTAATGAGTGCATTTTTCTGTCCGCTTTTGGCGAGACCTCTCTGCTCCAGGGCGGCTTTCAAATCCGCCACACGAAGCGAATGAAGCGGCTTCCCGTCCAACGTAACGTCGTCGACTTCCGCCATTTTGCTTCGCTCGAGCGCTAGAACTTCTGGGGTCGTGCACGAGCTCGCTGCGCGTCACCGCCCGCGGGTTCCCGGAAGAGCGAGCGAGATAAAACACAAACACAAGTGTCTGTACAAAAATACATTTAGTGTAAAACCTGCGACTTCTGCGGCCTTCATGGGTTATTACAATAAAACTGATTTCACTTCAGTTCAAACAACCAATGACACAATCAATAATTGAGGAAAAACACAACTAATTGCCCTAATTCAGTAAAAAATGTATTTTGAAGTAATTTGACAAATACAAAAGACTCCCTGTATGAACCAAAGTACCTGTGGAGTGTGTCTTACAAAGAAATGTCAAAACAACAGTAACAAAGTCAAGAAGCACATAAAGTATCAGCCACAAATACATTCTGGAAATAATACATTCTTAAAGCAAACTTTGTTATATAACCAGCAAAACATCCCTGGTTATATATGCACACATCTTTTAAAAAGGAAATTAAAGCCATGCAGACATTTGATTAACAAAATAAAACAAATATAACAATATAAGACCATCAAAGCACTTCTTTGATCTTCTGGATCTTAAAATGAACAGGACAGATGAGCATTTTGACAGAAAGGGTTGCTTGCTGAGGATTATTGTATAATTGCAATGTTTATATACATTAATATGTACAGAAGGACAAGAAATCTTATTTAAAATTCTGTAGCTTAGTCTGTCCACCACACAGTGTTTAGAAGTAAATCTATGAAGTAAAAATATGGTCCCAGTTGAAGCCCTCTTTTACTCACACAAGTAGATTGTGTAGTAATACTGATAAAGACCACCAGATGGCACTCAAGACTGGAATAAACCAATAATCTATTTAGAATAATCCTCAGAATTTAATCCACTCATTTAAACATTGCACCACTTTCTTAAATCAGATCAACCACATCCATTGTGATAAGACAGACCAAAAAAGGCCACATTACAAAAAGTTGTACATAATAAAGACTACTTTGTATTTACACTATTTTTATGGCTGACTTGCTACAGTTTTCTTTCCCTCATGACAAACTCTGTAAAGACGGAAGCAACAAACCAGATTATGAGAAATAATGCAAATGTATTTAGCAGACTACATGTTTAGTAAGAGAACAATTCCGTCTCATCTGTGTGGTTTTGCCTTTCACAAAACGAGCGCATCTACTTTTAAACTAAAGAACAGAACTGTGAGTAATACTGAAAGCATTATACTGGTGTCTGAAGATTCATAGCAAAGAGACAGAGAGCAGATAAAATAATTAAAAGATGGAGAAATCAGGGTGACAAACATGAGGGAGCATTTCTGACACAGACTTGATTTCTCAAGACAGGAGGTAAACAGGTGCATGTTTAAACTTGTGTTCTCACTGTTTAATGATTAAGACACACAAAGCTCAGACCGGTTAGAAGCAGTTCACAGGCCTGTCTGCATAGTAAACATGCTATATACATTTTTGTTTGCACCAGAGACCGTTGTGTTTGCCTCTATGGAAGCTAATAGATATATTTATTATATATATATATATTGCTGTTTCAAGAACGCTGCATAGCCTTTAAAAAATAAAAACCCTGTATAGTATTAATTGGACACTATTTGTTGCCCAAACCACTTTACCCTTTAAGCCTTTATAAGGGTGTACAGAAATGGCAGAATCTGATGGTAGGAGTGTAAGATTTACAGGAAAGAAAACAAAGCACACAAGTGCAAACAGAAAGCGAGTTGACCGGACAGACAAGTTTATCTCTGAATCAGCACCGTGAGAAAAACAAAAATCCAATACAACAAAATCCAATAATGACTACAACTCTCATTCAGTTTGTGTTTGTTGATGTAATTAAAGATTCCTTCCTGTTCGGCCTTTGAAACATACTGCTGTTGTTTTGGTTAAATTCGCAGCAAATCTGCAACCTCCTACCCATGCAAACTCCTCTTTACATTTACAAACAAACCTAAAATGAAGACTTGTTTCACTGTTGAGCTCTCAGGATAAATAAGGGGACATAAAGCTATTAGACAATGTGCCTGAGGAAGATTTTCAAACAAAACATCCATCAATAAGTTATTACAATGCTTAAGTGTGCTTAGCACCAAAAAAATGAAAAAACAAAAAACACACACCAGTCTAATATGTGAAAACCTCCACAGACACAGTGATTCAGTCCAGCACATACTCACTGACTGTTGCATCACCACTGTATCACTGCTGAACTAATACAAGCAGTGTCACGCTTTCAACACCTCAAACACAATCAACAACAAATATTTTTATAAAAGAATAATAAGGCATTCCACTGTGAATAAAAAACAAAAATAATATCAAGAGATCTCAGCTAAACGCTGCAAAAGCCCAGAGAATCCAGCTGCATGCTGGGATAGATCAGCTACTCTGTCCACCATTTCTTGCGTAGCAGGAACGGAGGGATAATTCTGGGCTGCCCCCTTGGTTGCCACGACAACCGCCTTCAGGGCCTGACAGAGGCGTCCGCTGGAGGTGGTGACCTGTGGAGACAATCAGCGGTTTGTGTTTAAGCAAAGTCACCTGTTTATCACTGCATTACTGGAAAGTGACTAGTCACCATGTTTACCCGTCTGTTGACTTCCCTGACCGTTCATGTCGGGTCTTGTCTTGTGTTATCAAGAAACACAATTCTGATTCACAAGCACATCTGAGGTGCGTCTAATTAGATCGTGTTGCAGCATGAGTCACTGATTTAATGTCACACCCACGTGAACTTTTAACTTGTTGCAATCATAAATTAACACCGTATTACACGGGTAAAATAAACTAATGAGCTGACCTTTGCCCTGAGATCTGAAGAGATGAGGAGGCGTGCCAACGTATCCCCAATGAAGACAAGTTTGTGTGCTGTTACAATAAGACTCTTTCCTCTGGAAACAAAGACTCGAGGGGGCTGGTTCCCCTGGACACTCGTGAAGAGAGAGTCAATGGCATCAGCCAGGCAAGAAAGATGAGCGAGACTTTGGGAAGAATAGAACGAGAGCAGCTCTGAGTCCTCCAGAGACTGAGAGACAGAAGGAGATGGACTCACCTGCAGACAAACAAAGGAGATTGATGGTGTAAATAAATATACAGCT
>JAZGTK010004436.1:0-24572 GCA_036877625.1 Ambastaia sidthimunki | reverse complement strand
GCGAGCCCCAGATCTCTGTGAACGCTGCTTTTGTGTCTCTCGCAAGCAAATTTCTTTCTTAAGCAACTGCAAAGCGTTGGCATACAGGAGAACCGGATATATCCAGAACCTTATATCATATCCTTAAAGCTGCAATCCGTACCTTTTTTTGTTATTAAGGAAGTACACGAAAGATCAGTGTTTAAAAGGTTTTCCTGACCTTAGCATGATTCCCAACAGTTAGCTCATAATAATGATTTATAATTTAAGCGGTCAGGTCAGATTTCCCGGGAAATGTCAGTTTGCTTCCATATGTTTCATATGCATGTAAAGTAAGCTGCAGTTTTATGTTTCAAACAGAGATGGCGATAGAGAGACATTGCAGCTTTAACTGCATGATTTCTACCGTGTCTCTTAACCCCTGTCTTAAGAGAAGATCTGATATTAACTTAGCTCTCAGGGCTCAGCGAGGGGGACAAACCAAGCCGCTCAAACTCCTTCTGTGTGTGAGACAGCTGAGGCCCATGGCAATGGATTAGATCAAACTGTGATAAATGACCAGTGCTCAGGCAGGAATCCTCCAAGACTGTTTTGTTTAATTAGCTAACGAGTGAGTGGGTTTGATTGGGCTAAGCCGGGGAGATGCTACGTGTCCGTCGATTAAATGCGCTGCCAGGGAGCTGCTGAGTAGAACATTACAACGTTCTGCAAATGGATTTATCATTGACAGCGCAAATGGAACGCTCGCATGCCAACATGTCCAGCCGCAAAGTGGTTTGTTTGAATAAGACATGCTCCAGAGTTTATAGCAGTGTAGAAGGGGGTGTCAGGAAATACACACTGGCTTATTAATGCTTCAGTGCCTTGGCCCTTCACAGATGTAGTTATGGCTGATCTGATTCAGAGTTTACTTATTAGATTGACAACTGATTTCTTTATCGCTGTTACGAGCAACGATTTGATTTCGACTTATGCAAAACCATTATATAAAGGCTCAATTTACATTAGGGCCTTTAGTCTATAGATGGAATAGTTGACTCATGACTGCCCAGAGAAAAAATTTATTGCTCAAAGATTGCTCTTTCAAAGCTCAGGAGACTTTAAGGAGAACCAACTGTGTCACAGATGTTTCTCCTAAAACTCCTTAAGAAAAATAAAAATAGAGCCAATTTTTGACACTGGAGCTATAGTACAGCATAGCTCAGATAATTGGGTCTAGGAAGAATTCAGTGAGAAATGTCTAAGCACAGTTTAAAACATTGTTGACATTTTTTTTGAAACTCTAGAGGAGACACAGGTGAGATCAGGAGAAACAATTGAGAAGCAGGAGAGCAAAAATCTCAATTCTTTATTTAACCTTTGAAATTATAAAGATTTTCATTGAAAATCAGAGGCCTGTGATTTTTGTCTTCTCTTATGGTTGTGACCAATTATGAACTAGTATTTTCAAATAGTAAATGTAAAGTGAAAAGTGAAAGAAAAAGTCAAAAGTTGGTCTAGAAAGGTCTTGTTATTGGAAAATATGTCGTCTGTTAAGGGAATTTCCTTTCAAATCATACCTGCATAATACAGCCCTACCTGTTTCACCTTTTGCCTCTCTCTGCCCATTTTTGTCTGCCTAACTCAGAGAATGACAGGAATTGTGGGTAATTGAATCAGAAAAAAGGCAAAACAATTGTACTTCCTGGAGGTGAGGTTTAAAACTGCTTTTCTCTACTGGTAGAGAGACCTACAGCACCACTGAAATATGTGACATTAAGTATACTATATGCCAACATTTCAAAGACAGAAACCAGATGCCAAAAACCTTTTCAAAGCCTGGTCTACATTCATCTCAGCAGGGTTTTTGACTGTTTTATCCATTTGTCTGTTTACTTGTATAATTTAGTGTACTTTTCTGCCCCCTAAGAGATCTGTGATGTTCTTAGATGATGAATTACAATCCCCAGGATAAGCTAGAATATATTTTATGTCCCTAATTAAGGCCAGAAACATTCTCTACTCGAGTAAGGGTATTCAAATGCACAGCCAGTGCATTATAAACTCATTCCTGTTGTCCGTACTTAAAGCGTGATCTTGTGTTACTGGGACAGTAACACAGTACTCAAGGGGGAAATAGAGCTATCTTTAGATGTCATAAACCAAATGGGATTTTATTCCGGTTTAAATAACAAGATTCTTTTGCAATGTTGTCCAGTCTTTAACCTGATTATCCAGTAATCGACTGCCCGGCTAACAGTACTAGGTTGTAAAAGCATTTCCCTAATGTTTTCATTACGTTATGTTGAATGTTCTAAGAGCTTTTGGTGAGGACTCCCAGTACGTGACATCAGAGTTTGTGTCTGTGCTTTCTCCTAGTCTTACTTATTATGGTATAATTTCTCTTAGCTGCTTGCCTGCAGATCAATGGCTTTAAGAACACCAGCATTTATATTTATGCATTTGTCAGACGCTTTTATCCGAAGCACTTTAAAGTGCATTTTATGAGCTATACATTTTATCACTACATGGACTCGAACCCACATCCTGGTTGAGCCACAGGAAAGCTGACATATCTTGGAGCGCATCAGGGACGACTGCTGTTCTCTGCGTGTGATGCCTTGGTGGTAAATCCGTAGAGGCAAACGCTTAAACAACACAGTGAAATTGGCATCTTTTCCTCCAGAGATGTTACCTAGCTACAGTGATAAACAGCTGCTGCGGTACACGAGGGTGCTTGATGATGCAACCACACTTCTGCTGGAATCAAACTTCTCAGCTAACAATTTTAGGTTGTAAGAACGCTTCCCTAACGTTTCCATTAAGTAACAAAAATGTAACAGTTATAGGAGCGTTCAAAACATCCAGCTTTTTAGATGTTGTATTAATGTTATTGCTTGGTTTTAAGAACGTTATTTAATTTTTTATTCTATAACATATAAAAAATGTTCCACTAACTGCCTAACATTAACATTTTGATATATGACTCATGTTACTTCAAGAACGCTTCGAGAGGACTTTTAGAAAATGTTCTGAGAATGTTCCCTGTGAGCTGGCTTATGTTCAGACCAAGTGTGAATACAACTGAAATAAATCAAGCCCTGGATTTTTGAACATTGGTTACATAGTACCACTTCCCCACTTGACTAGCGGCCAGCTAATCACAGGGCACTGGTTTTCCTTTTCTGTCATTAATTTTCACCCCCTAAGCCACACAACCCTCCTCAGGCTGATTAATTTGCACCCTAGCATGTAGCCCCAATGCTAATTTAGTAACTCTAGGGAGGCGAAAGATTCATGAGCTGAGCCCACATATGCCATTTAGAAGCTGCTGAGGGAAGAAATGTCACTATGTTCTCTAGTTATGTTTATGCAAATGTAGTTTCTGGGCAGTGGGGTGACCTCTTTCTACTCATGTGTTACGTTGATGGTCTTTTCTCTGTTTTTTTCCTTTCTGTGTCTGCAGCTCTGACGTTCTCCTGGATTTTTAACGAATATCCGTCCTTCGTGAAGCAGGATTCCCGCCGATTTGTGTCCCAGGAGACGGGAAATCTATACATTGCTAAAGTCGAACCATCTGATGTGGGCAACTACACCTGCGTCGTGACCAATACGGTCACCAAGACGCGGGTCCAGGGCCCTCCCACTCCTCTCATTTTGCGCACGGATGGTGAGAAAGCTTGTCCATTATCTTTCATTATATGGTATGCAATCAGTTCAACCAATGCATTATAGCATAGCATAGGCGACTATATTAATATAGCATATATTCTACTATATTATATACAGTACATTTATATTGAGCAAATATATGATGTCCTTACCTTGAGCGAGTGTTTTCAGTTTGTTATGAAAGCTGAAATGGATTGTAGGGTTTACAGTGAGGCAGGGAATCACATGCCCCAAAACTAAAACTCTGGTGTGCAGGTGTGTGCAGAGAACGTTAAATGAACGTTGTTAGTTGTAAATTATGAAGGTATTCATAATTTACTAACAACTAAAGAATAATAAAATAATGTTATATATACATATGTACTGATATATAAATAGTTTTACTTGGTTTACTACAAGAATGTTTTTGATAACTTTGAGAGAGCCTTTGTTACCCATCGTTCTCAGAATGTTCCCTGTTAGCTGGGTTGTTTGAAAACCAATGCATTATAGAATTGTGTAAATTAACTAAAAAGAGATGAAAATATGACATATGCTTTTAATAAAGCATATAAGACTTTTTATTGAATGCCAGTTGTATTTAAAGGTTAATGAGCCGTTTGCAAATTTTAAGATGTGGTAGCAGCATGTTTTGGTGCCTGTGGGCTGGCATTATCAAGGGCCTTGAAACTGAAAGGTCATTTGTCTTAGACTGATTTAATTGTTGCTTCTCTGCGGATTCACGGTTCGATCACACATGTACTAGAGTGATAAAAAGGAATTGTCAGATTCCACACCAGACGAACACAATCTAATTTGTTTGACTCGTACCGTAAAAAATGCACTTCTAAAGAGCAACACAGCAGTCCATGAGGTGTATTAGTTTCTTGCTTAACACGTTAGTTAGTGACTAAAATGTTTATGGAATTTCTTGCCATAGTTTGTTTATTATGCCAGATGTATTTAAACAGGGAGCATTCAAGAACTTATCAATTCACTAGTTGGCTAACATTCTCTAAAAATTCTCTCAAAGTTATCAAAAACATTCTTGCAGTAACATTAGTAGAACATTTTAGTAATGTTATATATCATATATCAAACGTTACTCTTACTATGATAGTGGGAGGTTTTAAAAACGCTACATAATTAAAAAGTTCTAATAATATTCTTATAACCAACAATACTATTAATACATCTAAAAAACTGAATGTTTTGAACATTCCTAAAACATTAAAACACATTTTTAATATTTTTGTTACATAATGGAAATCTACAATTGTAAGCTGGGTAGACTGTTTACTCTCAGTGAATATCCACATGAATGCATTCTGTGGCATCATATTGTGTTTTGGAAATGTTTTAAAATACATTTGATATTAACTGGTTGAAACCCAGCAGTGTTGTTTGAATTTCGGTGTAAAATGTGTTCTTTGAAAGAACCTGATGTTACTATCACTGCTGTATGTCCAACATGGGCCATTGAATGGTAACTGTCACTGAACTCCAGGAACAATCTCGGAACCCATTGTACACGTCTCCTTACCTGAGATGTTACAGAATAAGATGATTGCTTCTCCTCAGCCTTTCCCATTTGGCAGCCCTGACGTAAACGAGCAGCGTTTGACATTTGAGATAAGCATCTCTTTTGACTCGCTCAGCTTAGTAGCTGGTCTGATAACACCTCACAAAATCACAGAAGGAGATATCACACCCTTGTATCCAAAAAGGCTTTCAGAAGGTACCAAATAAATCAGACAATAATAATGAATTGGAAAATTAAAGATAGGGTGTTTTCCAAATGACTTTTGCTGATTGCAATAATTGATAGCTTTTATGGAGAAATGATTTTCATTGCTTGCGAATGATGGTAAACGTTTCTGTAGGTGTTATGGGAGAGTATGAACCAAAGATTGAAGTGCAGTTTCCAGAAGTTGTCCAGGTGGCCAAAGGTTCGACGGTTCGACTAGAGTGTTTTGCATTGGGGAAGTAAGTCTTACATTCTGAATGTGAAATGAAAAGTGGCTGGCTCCATAATAAGCCACACCCACTTTTTTTACAATCCAATAATTCTCTCCAATAATTCTTAAAAATAAGTGGATTTAATGAAGCTCAGACCCACATTTTTGTTTCTGTTTAAAATGTTTATTGTTATTTTGAACTGCATTATATTATGGAAATTAATTTGATATATTTGTGCTGTCTTGTCTCACTTCAGTCCAGTACCTTCCATAAGTTGGCGTCGTGTGGATGGAGTTCCCTTTTCCCGTAAGGTGGACGTGAGAAAAACCAGCGGCGTTATGGAAATCCCATACTTCCAGCAGGAAGACGCGGGCACGTACGAGTGTGTGGCGGAAAACACGAAAGGGCGGAATTCTGTGCAGGGAAAGCTGTCTTTCTTTGGTAAGTTGTCTTGAGATGCATGAATATTTGAACAGTCAAAGCCACATGTCACTTTCGTTTAGGTGAAGAAAATGAAACTCCACTTTCCCGTCTTCATCCCAGCCAACAGGAAATCAAGTTCAGGGGGGGATGTTGTGTTTTAACAGCGCATCAAAATGATTAAAGCCTCAGAGTCATGACGTCTCTAATATTTTTATCCAGATTAAAAAGATGAGAGGATGACCTTGTACCTGACCTTGTGTGTGTGTGTGTGTTCTGTCCAGATGGCACTGTGATCAGGATCCAATTTGACTCCAGATCAAAGCTGTTAAATTTACTATACTTAGATGAGGGACACATATGCCAGGAAGAACCACATCTGGACCGAGGGTGATATCCGATGTTTGTGTTCATCAACAAACGTTAATAATTATTAACTTTTCTGCAGACATTGAATCCTGAGGATTTTGAAATGAAAGGCTTAGATTTATGTGGAATGGTTTTAAGTACAGTTCATTGACAGTAACGTGTTTGCCACCTGTCACATGAAACGGAGAGTTATTTCTAACCCCAGTTTAGAAAAACCAAATAAGGGCATCGAACGCAAATTAACGTTATGAGTCGAGTATGTTTGACAGTGTTCATTTCTTTAAATAGAAGCAGCAAAACAAATTTCACTGTAAATTAAAATTAATCTCAAGTGTAAATTCAAGATTACAGCTGATGGTTCGTTGCACTGCTGACACGATGCTCTGCCATCCCAGCTAACAATTTCAGGTTGTAAGAACGTTTCCCTAACGTTTCCATTAAGTAAAAAAAAGATAAAAATGTTATTTTGAAAGTTCTAGGAATGTTCAAAACATCCAGTTTCATGTTTTAATGAATCTTATTAAAAAAAAAAATGTTAGCTCTGTAACGTTCCTTATAGAATTAAGAATAATGTTTTTGATTATATATGTAACATTCTGCTAACTTTACTGCAAGAACTTTTCTGATAACTTATAGAACTTATAACATTTTAGAACTGAGAACGTTCCCTGTTAGCCAGGAATGAAATATGTTATTATCAGATACAGTAGTGTATAATACATATAGMAGCGTATAGCAGATATAGAGGAGCACTATAAACATTACCACATTTAAACATGGAAAGTCCCTTTTTAATGCTATTAATTGCATGTTCACCTTGACCTACATTTGTTTACCGGTTCAAATTGGCACCAGTAGTGCAATAAGACCCCAGAAGGCCAGGCCCGGGTTCCCTGATACAGTATTGTGACTAAAAAGCTTATGAAAAGACGAATATTTAATATAGACTTTGAAATGAAGGGTTCATAGCCTTTTCCCTTCACGACCGTGTCGACTCCGCTGCATTGTTCGTACAGACAGCTTCTTATTAAGTAAGTACCTGTAGGCAACAGAGCAATGGGATTTATCCTCCCCTTCTGGGATCTAACGCTAGTGCTAATACTGTAGCCGCGTGTCCAGTGGCCCATTTACAGGAACAGCCTGCACGGAGCTCTGAGTGTTTTATTGTGCCTGTTGTCTCATTGTTTATATTCCAAACAGTGCAGAATATAGGGGGACAGGCTCCCGGACAAAGGGAGGTTCTAATAATGGGTTTCCCAGATGCTCACCAGAGCAGTGATTTATAAATGTATTAATTAGATGAATAACATGGGCGTATTGTAAACGCTAATGTAATCCAGCCAGGAAGGAGATTTGTTATAGGCGTGTTTCGCTAATGGTCTTGCTTTCTTAGCACACGTGCCCGGTTCTGCTTTAAAGAGGTGTGATATTTATTACAATTCATTGGCTTTGCTGTTGTTCATCATTTTTTGCAGATAACCGTCTATAATTCAGCTGCATTAGGTGTCACAGTCTGTATGCATTAAGCCAACGGTTGGTAAATGTTTTGACATAAAGTGCCTTTTTTAATTTTAATTGTTTGTTACTGTGTTGCATTAATCCCATCGTCACATAGCCTTACTATTCTCAGTACTGAAAGAAATGTAATTTTGTTAAGAATTTTACTGCCACTAAATGTGTTGCAATATATTCTGCTAACACATATAAAGCTGTCTTTAAACTTTGCTAAAACATGGTATTAGGCAATAAGTTGCTTACCTTGTGGAAGGCTTTGTGTCTGTGATGCTTAAAAATGACACCAGTTCACTAGGTTTTGGAACTGAGTGTTGGAGAGCGTCTTTTCCCTTAATGATGTGATTTTGAGTGTAGCCATCATTGTGTTTTGCGTGTGGAATGTTAAGTAGCATGCATACTTACCCGAGTATCTTTGTTCATTATTATATGCGTGTCCCAAGATGTCGTTTTCATCTTATTCTGCAGATATCCTCATTTTAAATTTGCTTGTGGTGATACTCATCATTTGTATAAAGTATTTCTCTGAGAGCCAAAAGTGGACCAAACCCAGCTAACAATTTAAGGCTGTAACCCTAACGTTTCTGCAACGTTCCCATAAGGTAACAATTAAAAATAGCAATTAAAAATGTTAGTTTGAATGATTTACTTTGAGAGAACCTTTAGAGAACGCTAGCCAACATTCTGGAAACGTTCCCTGTTCGCTAGAAAAGTGCATCACCAGTGCAAGCGTGAGCTCCACCGCGCAGCACGTTGAATAGGCGGTTTACTCAACAGTTTGCTTATCACCGCGTGGTTATAAGGATTAACCTTTTAAAGATTAATGATGTGTAGAGTTTTTTGAATGGAGGGGGTTCAGATTCGCTGGTTTTTCCCATGTGGCCTCACTCGTAACTGAGTAAAACAGGCTACGCTACGACGGAGGAGGATTAGCACAAGAGCTAGTTTGGCATGCAAATGCGAGAGAGTTTAACATTTCTAAAATAAACAGCTAAATAAAATTGAAAATAATTATTCTCTCGCGCTCTAATTGCTGGCGTGCCTACGGCTGCCGACCTCTGCATTAAGCTATTTGCTTTTATTTACGACACACGTCGAAGCAGCCGCGGGCCAGTAAATAAACAACGGCGAGCAGACGCTCATCCCGTCCGCGGCTCTGGGGATTCTTATTTGGCAGGATTAGCCTACGGATAGACCTTTTCATTGCCACTCCGATCTCTCTCTCCCTTCCTCTCCATTTCCTCGCCGTATCTCCTTCTCTTCCTCTCCCTCTTTTCCTTTGCCAGCCAGGTGATAAAAATCTCTAATCTTATTTTGAAGTCCCTTGGAATTAGGCCTACGAGACATTCGTCAGCAGAGCGGGGGAACGAAGCGATCAATAAGTGTATCTCAAGTTTATCACTTCCACTGGCAGCAGTAAAGCAGGGGAGACACTCAGAGCCTTTCATACTTCCTGCTAGCGTTAGCTTGATTAGCAGTCACCCTCTGTTTGTTGTTTTCGTTGCCTTCATTAGTTCTTTTCTTTGTCTGGTGTAAAAGATTGTGCATCTCTGTGGTATTTAAATCACACTTATTCATTAAAGAAAGATATTAAAGCACTTTCACCGAACAATCGTAGTGGCTGCCAAGATTTCAGTGGAAGTTAAATCAATTAAAGAATTCTGTGTGATGTAACTTTAAAAATATATAATGAAATGATGCTTCTAAAGGCAGGGTTGTGGGTCATACCCAGCTAACAGAGAACATTCTCAGAATGTTGGCTTAAGTTCTTTCAAAGTCCTCTAAGAGTTATCAAAAATGTTCTCGTTGTAACATTAGTAGAACTTTTTTATTGTTATGTATCCTACAAATGCATTATTTTTAAGTTGTTAGTGGAATGTTTTAAAAATGTTACAGAATTTAAAAATTTTGAATATTTTTCTAATAACCAAGCAATAATGTTTTAAACCATGAAGGAACTGGATGTTCAGAACCTTCCTAGAACATTCAAAATATTTTTTGTTACTAATCGAAACGTTATGGAAACGTTCTGACAACCTAAACTTGTTCGGTGGGTATAGATTTGATCAAATAGTTCTTACACCAAAAGTTTTCAAGATGAAGGTCTTTGAAAAGCAGATGTCCTTCTGTAAAGTACATTATGATTGCAAACATACTGAGTGTCTATCCGTCTCTGAAACAGCTTTCATTTAGTGTTATGGGTGCAGGTGACAGCTTATTCTGACCTCTCTGAGTCTTTCCCTCTCAAGTTTGACTTGTGGGCGTGAAATGTTGAGTGTGATTGTGTGCCCTGTGGGCAAGGCTAAGTCAAGCTCTGACTGCTTACTCTCATTTAAACAGTGGGGTTTAAAAGTCAATACCCCCCAGTGAGTGAGAGATAGACTGAGTTTTGGTGACTGAGCAAACCAAGAGAAAAACAGCAGCAGTCGGTCTTTAGTAGCGGAAGGTTGAGACTTTGTGACCCGAGTGCCACTGGTTTGAAACAACAGACATATAATTAAGAGTTCCCACAATGCAGAAGAAATGAGTCGTCTGTAACAGATCACTTGCTTATTAAGTATTTTTATCTCGTTCTTCAGCAAAATATTGAAACATCCTAAAAACCAGATATATTTATTTATCTTAGTGTCTTATTTTAAACAAACAATGCCAATAGTGTAAAAAATAGACATTTGAAAATACATTCTTTAAAAACACATACATTTCTTTAAGGATGTAAAAAATATTTGACTAAAAATCAAGGTGGTAATAATGATTGAAAGGTTTTTTTTTACAGTGTAAACACTTTGATTTCAGAATTCTTGCATTTTTTTCAACTTTCTTTGTGTGTTTATAATGTTTACTGCCAGTTTGCAGTAAGCAGTGAACAGTCTCCCTTTAGGAAAAATTTCTATAAATGATGCATTGAATGTGCTCTTGGGTTTTGGTCAATTATTTACCAGGTTTGAGTTACATGCGTTTAAAAGATAAAGATCAATACAACTTGTTTTAATTAAGCCATAATTTACTCTAATGGTATTGGTTGAGGTAGTTTATGGTGCTACCTTTGTGTACAATACTAATATATTAGATTTTCTTTCTGCGCTGATGTAAGTGGAACCGGGATTGAGTGTGAATCAGAACCTGACAGCTGCTTCAGTCGCTGCTCTGCTTTTTTAATGGTGATGACATCATACTGTTTCTCCCATTTTATTGTTATTAGAATCGAAATCCTCTTTGAGGGACGTACTAAAGGTAATAATAAAGGTTAAAGGTGTTCAGTATAATAATCACCTCTGATGTTTGATGTTTCAGCCGCTCCACAGCTAATAGAAAAGCCCCAGGACGTGCAGAAGGCCATTGAAGACTCTCTGGTTTGGGAATGTAAGGCCACAGGAAAACCAAAACCCTCCTACAGGTGGATGAAGAATGGAGAGAACCTGGAGCCCACTGAGGTCAGTTCTTCTCTAAGAGGTCATTTGAGGTCATTGAGAGGACATTTGTGTATTGTTCACATTAAGTAACATCAAGTGTTACTTAACATTGACTTTGAGAGAACTTTAAGAGAACATTAGCCAATGTTCTGAAAAGTTCTCTGTTAGCTGGATAATGCCTGTCTTGCACCAGTTTGAAACATTTAGAAACTACTGTGTTTCAAAACAGCTCCAGGCTTAATGTGTTTTTTCTAGCAAGGTAAAGAAAAAGGGAATTTATGGACAACATGAGAGTTGATTTAGTATGATAACGTTTAGCTGTGAACCTTTTAGCTCTGGACAGCAGATCCAAGAGACACGGCAATCTTCCATTAAACCTCTGAGCTGAAAGAGCAGAATTTAAACCTGTTTTCTCAAAGGCCATTAAGAGAAGCCTTATAAACCTTTATTGTGCAGCAGACAAGCTTATTGTTTTGTCTCTTTCTGATATCCATTTAAACTATAGTGAAAGTGGTGATAAACATTTATGTGTCTCGACACTCTATGTAATATACAGCCTGTTTCCACCGAGAGCATTTGTCCCAGAATTCCAAGCACTTTCATGGCTAATGTACGCTGGCTCGTGGCCTAGCAGCGCTGGTTATTTTTAGTGACTACTAGCTCTTCAGCATCACTGTGGTGTTGTGAATAAACAAATAAGCAAACTTCATGCAAATTAGCCGCACTATGTGATACGGGTGCAAACAAAACAGGGGATATCGATCCATTTAGAGACTCTATATTTGGCTGTTTACACGATCAGAACGTGCTTTTTTCTCTTATGCTATCTGATCTTGTGCATCTCATTGTTTCTCATTTCTTCGTTCCACCAGATTCGCATGATCAGTCGTCTATCTATTCTTTGTTTCACACTTTAGTAAAGAGCGTTTTCACTGGAATATTGCCCCCAGTCTGTCAAAAGACTGAAGTAAAGTAAGTTCATTTGCATTCGTTGGACTTTTTCGTGCTGATTTGCCGTTTAAGATCCACAATAGTTGAGCGAATTTGTATTAGCAAATTAGCATAATGACCGACGTTTTTACAGGTATGTTTGTGCGCGAGTAATTGTGAAAGAACACTTGAATTTACAATGCAATAAAGTCTTTTGAAAACAAGATTTTGAAAGAAATCACCTTGTGCCATTCTAGAAACGGCGTGGGCAAATCTCTTTGAGCAGGAACAAAACAGCCCCATTTGTGCTGTGAAACTTGCGTCTCAAGGGCAAAAGACAATCTTTTGATTGAATCATACCCTTGCTTACCTTTTGATTCAGAAATGTTGATTTTCAATGTATCCCGGTTAAATGAATTAATCAGTGTAGAATTATTACAATCTCCAAATGTCACCATCAACATCAACGTTCTAATCAATTGTATAACGAAAGGTCACTGATGTAGCGAAAGCACAGATTGTTGACTTCAACCGTTTGTTATTTTTACCGCGGTTAATCAATGAGCACCTTTAATGTTTTTTCTGGGTTATTGAAATGAAGCATTGCTAAGGTGACCTGCAAAAAAGTGAATTGTAAGAACATTTCCCTAACATTTCTGTTAAGTAATAAAAACGTTCAAAACGTCGGTTTTTCTTTCTTGTATTAACGTTACTGTTTGGTTTAGATTTTTTTTAAATTCTGTAACATTTCTATAATGTCCAACTTTTTAAATATAGGATATATAACGTTCTACTGACGTTACTGCAAGAATGTTTTTGATAACTTTAGAAGAACGTTAGCCATTATTCTGAGACTGTTAGCTAGGAAGTCACTTCTTTGTAAATCATAATGGCGTCCTTTTCACAGACTGCTGAGAGACAGAAATAAAGGCTAAGCTGTGATAGTAGCCGTGTAGAGTGATTTAGCTAATCCAGCCATAAACGTGTCAATGTTCTCGTTCACCCGTGTCTTCAGGCCTCTCTGAATCCAGCTCATATTGCTTACACAGAATGTTTATAGCTGTGTTTACATGAATGGCACATTGAAATAGTTTGATTTAAAACGTATAGCGTAATAGGCGACGCAATGTTTAGCAGCAACAGCTTTTGTAATAATGCGTAAACTGTCGCGTTAATAAGGCGAAAATAAAGACCTTTGTGTTGCTGTGTAGTTACTTTCAACTGACCCTTGCGGTGCAAATAGTGACATTGCCAATCAAAGCAGTTCAGCCTCAAACATGCAGATGGTCCCCAAACTCCCTCCCGCAAGTCCCGCCGTGTGCAATACTGCTGACTTTAGAAGAACTTCACGCTTAATTAGTATAGTTGTAAAGTGAAACATGGCCTCACTCACAAAGCTGTAAGCCACCATGTGATTTCTGTCTCATACTGTACGCTGGTTCCCTCCTCCTCTCCGTTTTGCATCCGTTTCACCAAAACCACTGACATAAATCTCATTCAGGCACCAGATTATCCTGATGTCTGAGTGAGGACCAACTACTGTTTCATATTGCACTGACTACTAGCATCCCCAGCAAAAACTCTCTGGTGGAAACGGTTTAATAACATTTAAAGCAATAGTTCACCCAAAAATGTTACATTTGTCATCATTTGCACACTCTTATGTTATTCCAAACCTATATGACTTCCTTTCTTTTCTTTCATATCACAGAAAGATGCTTTTTTGAGGAATATCCTGGCTACTCTTTATCACATAATGAAAGTGAATGGGGACTGAGGCTGCCAAAACTCCAAAATGACAAAAAAGCACCATAAAAGCTTTATAAAAGTGGCACATTTTAAGTTTTTTTGTCAAGTCAGGTGACAACTTAGTGTGAGGAACACACTGAAGTCCATTTGGGGCTTGGCAAAAGACACCGTCTTGCTTTCATGGTATAGAAAACAGAGGCAGAGAAAGTCTGTCTAACATTGTGGTTTGTGTTTCATGAAAGAACCGTACGGGTCAGAACCACATGAGGGTGTTTTTTGTGGTGTGCTGTCCCTTTAAGAACAGGGACGACAGAATGAAGTCGATCAAGGGCAAAAAGTAAAAAAAAAGCGGAGAGCACAGCAGAGAGCGATCTGGTAGTTCATGCCAATTTTTTATATGAATCTGGCTTTTTATGAACCTTTAAACTGTTGTTTATGCCTTTTGGAAGCAACATGAGGTGGAAGCTCAATGCGCTTCAAGGTGACAGAAGTTTTTTACCTTTGTTTGAAGTGTTCTGGTGTTTCAAGGTGGCTGTTTAAAATCCTAGTTTACTCGTTTTGTTGTTTCCAGACACATCAGTAAACATGCCAAGTGTATGTCATAATTAATTAAAAATAGTATTAAATTAGCCCAGCTCATTTATGCAAACATCACCCAACCCTCCAATGAATACAGAGGTCTGGTTAAGAAGTAAACAAGCTACGGCTTTTATTTCCATCTCATAAACACACAGATTTATTACCATTGTTTTTGAGTGGCCACCCCACGCAGCGTCTCCCATTAGTAATGAATGCACAGGTTTACGATCGTTTCCATCAACCTCTTGGCATAATTTACCTTCCCAGACAGACTCGTGCTTTTATGCAGATTAGCAATCTAAGTAAAAGACTCTTAACGGCCATATCCTGTTTTCTACAGGAGAGGGTACAGGTCATTAATGGAGCCTTGTCCATCACTCGCCTGGCACTGCTGGATGTTGGAATGTACCAGTGTGTGGCTGGAAACAAGTATGGAGAGGTTTATTCCAACGCTGAGCTCAGAGTCATCGGTAAGTCTGTAAGATCCAGCTAACAATTTTACATTACACGAACATTTTCCTAACGTTTCCATTAAGTAATAAAAAAAATACAAAATGTTTTTTAGAAATTATATTAACATTATTGCTTGGTTGTAGCAACATTATTCAAACGTTTTTAATTCTGTAACGTTTTAAAAAACCTTCCACTAACAACTTATGTTTAATGTTTGTGATATATAATATATAATATCATTAAAAAATGTTCTACTAACATTACTGCAAGAATGTTTTTGGATAACTTTAAGAGTACTTTTAAAGAATGTTAGCCAGCGTTCTGAGAACGTTCCCTCTTGGCTGGGTGCTGTCTTCATCTCAAATAAATGCTGTTATACACTGGAGTTGATAGTGACCACATGAGTCATAATGTAAAAAAAACATTCCTGCAGTAACATTAGTAGAACGTTTTTGAATGTTAGATATCATATATCAAAAGTTACAGAATTAAAAAATGGTTAAATACTGTTCTTTTAACAAGCAATAATGTTAATACAACATCTAAAAACAGGATACTGTGAATGTTCCTAGAACGTTTAAAAACATTTTTAATGTTTTTGTTTACTTAATGGAAATGTTAGGGAAACATTCTAACAACCTCATATTGTTAGCTGGGACTTTAAGTTAATGCCTTCCTGTTTGAAAAGTAATTGCAGTGCTGGACAGTGGAATCCCTCTACAGCCACATTTAGCCACATCAGTTGTTTATTTTGTCATAAAAAATTCAGCCACCAAAGTGGCCAAAAAGCTGATCTCACACGAGAATAATTGGCAAGTCCCTCACACAGATAAAATGAAGTGCCTTTTAAAAGCGTGAGGATTGTGGAGCCGGAGAAATTATCATAATAAAAAACTCATTTGAGTGGGGAACGTCGAGCAAAAGAGGAAAAGGACGTGACATTTTCTCTTTGTTTTTCTTAGCGGAGAAAGGAGCGTGTGATAATTAAAGAGCGGCACTTTCACCTGCCTTCTGCTCTGTTTTTACATCACACGCGCCGGCGTGCGAGCATGTCTTCTTTAGAAGTACAATGATTAAAGAGGATGTGCTCCAAATAGCCCTTAATCCTCACGTCTGCATACCTGTAATTATGGTCAGGTATGAAAGGAAAGAGTCTGTGGCCTGTTGATGTGTGATGATCTTTGTGGGTGGGCTGGGTTGGGGGGGCATCCAACCCAGTTCCCTCCACTCGCGCCTCTTGTCCATCGTTCACTCGTCCAATATTGTAACCCGTCGACTAGATTGTGACTCTTGAACTTTGTGAATTGACCCAGCTAACAGGAAATGTTTTTAGAACATTGGTTAACATTCTCTAATAGTTCTGTCAAAGTTATGAAAAACATTCTTGCAATGTTGTTAATCTTTTATATATATATTTTATATATATATATATATAATGTTTTTTTTAAGTTAATAGTAGAACATTTTGAAAACAATGCATAATTAAAAGTTTGAATAGCCTACAAAACATTATTCAATGTTCCCAAAACATTTAAAATAACATTTTTAACATTCTTACAACCTAAAATTGTTAGCTGGGGATTCATGCTATGCATGCTAACATCTCATAGTAAATTTTATTCAGCTCACTGCATGAAAAAAGCCGTTTTCCATAATGCACTGAACTCCTCATGACCTTCCATTTCCTGTATGACAAATGAAAAAGAAGCAATAACAGGAAGTAACTTTAACATCATTTTTCAATCCTTATTTAATTAAAATGACAAACTTTGTAACATTTTGAATATTACTGTTTTGCCAATATCCAGATGATCATGTGATTGGTCATGTGACAACAATGTAGCATACTGTACCACTGTTTAAAATGTTTATTGCGTAATAATGGTGTACTGTTTCTTTAAAAATATAGGCCGTATGTACTGTGCATTATACTGTGCAGAAGGTAGTAAAGTAATAATTAATTTAAAGCCACGGTTACATAAAAACCAAGAGTTTCAGCTGTGACGGTTCTCCCTAATGTAAAACCGTTTAGCTGTTGAACAGAAATTCGGTTGACGTTTGCTCTTAATATGATGTAAAACTCCCTCTTTCGCCGCAGCTGTCGCGCCTGATTTCTCTCAGAACCAGCTGAAGAGTCAGACGCTGGTGAAAGAAGGCGGCGATGTGCTGATGGACTGCAAGCCCAAGATGTCTCCACGAGGAACCATCTCCTGGCGCAAAAGCAGTGAAGCCCTCAGAGAAAGCAGCAGGTAGCACCTTATCCTACTCCCATGTCATTAGTCATCTCTGCACAGCCCTCTCCAAAATTTCCTGTCTTTCTGTTTTATATCCTTTTATAAAATCAGAGCTTTTAAAGTCTGATCCAGGAAGAGTCAGCAGGGCTGCGGTATGAGCCCACAACACGATGGCCACGCCACAGATCTGGTTGTTGATATAATGTCTTTGTCAAATCATTTCTGTTATTCACAGCAACAAAGCCCCAATGCTGACTTTGGCCATTCATCTCTGCCTTTGGCAAGCCAGTACAGGAGCCAGAAAAACAGCATGTCTCAGCATGTGTCTGCTAAGGGCCGCAAAGATATGTCTCCAGTGGGCTTTGCATTTCAGTTTTAAGTGCTTCTCCCTCTTTCTTTCATTTTTTCTTTCCATTTTACTATCTCTTTCTGTTATTTGCACACTTGGCTAAAACACAAGGCCCTCGCCTCAGGCCGTTATTTGCGAACATATTTCGCGTACATGCATCTCAAACATATTGTCTTATATTGCCGTCAAACGGATTTCCATCTCAAAATTGTTATGCGATTTTTGGGATAATGTGCGAAAAACGCTGGATGAAAACTTTAAGATGTCAGTAAAATTTCTTAAATGCACAAAAATACTTACTTGAGGCTACATTTTTATTCTGTAAGAACATACATGCTTAGACTGCAATGAAAACATATTTACTGAATAAATTTTTAAACGTCAAGTGGGGGATGTTGCCTCCCAGCTCACACGGAACATTCTCAGAAAGATGGCTATGGTTCTGTAAAGGTTCCCTCAGAATTATCAAAAAACATTCTTTTAGTAACATTTCATCAAGGCAGGATTGCACATGTCCTTCACGGAAAAGGCAATCCCAGAATTCATTGCAACAATCTCCACGGAAAAACAAAAACATCTAAATATACCTGCATTCCATTCAATAATTGTATCTGGTATCTATAAAAATAGTCCAGTCTAGTCAAACATTGACTGTTTAACCAATACTTTTGTGTGCTATATATTTTTATGCTTATATTTTGTATTGCTGTGGGCTGTAAACATCGAGACTTCTCACAATTTTACCAGTTCAATTGCATTTTTGTTTTATTTGTCAACTGATTCGAGGTGTGAGAACTCATTTAATTATGTTTGCGCTCGACTAATATTTAACTGGGGTGAAATGAAAGCGTTCAGAGATTTGAAAAAGGCTGCATGCACATTTCGTGCAGAAATCAGCAAGCTCACAAAATTATTAAACTACACTGATGTTCCTATTAACAACAGCAGGCAATATCACACAGTCCCTTATAACCAGTGGTAACCCCTCCTGAGCAAAGGCAGGGTGTTAATCAACTTCTCTGCACTCTTAGCATGGGGTCAATATCCTTGCCAGACCAGCCTTTATCAACAGCCATATGTCCCTGTCTAAAATGTAGAGTGGCAGCCAGACACAGCTTGATACAAGCGCTGAGTTTCAGCGACCAGAGAGGTTGCATCTGACCGCACCGAGGCGAGGTTCAGCGTGCCGGCGTGTGAGTTTGTGTGTGAGTTTGTGTGTGCATCTGCACACCACGGTTGCCCATCATTTACATATACAAAGTTGGTGTTGGTGCTCATCAAATAGAGTGGCAGCCTGTTTGCATAAGGGTTACATTGCCAATGTCCTTCAGCTGTGTGTGAGTGAACAGCAGTGAGGAAGAATTCTTGATGCTGTGCCTTTAAGAGTGGAGGGCAGGAAACTGATTGGTCATATGATGGCGTTTCTCTCTTGAATCTAATTTGCATCTTGGCTGGCTTGTCCTTAATCTCCTTATATATTTAGGCATTTTTCAGTGATCAGTTTTATATTGTAAGAATGCTTCCCTAACGTTTCCATTAAGTAACAGAAATGATAGAAATGTTCTGTAATGTTTTAAAAACATTCCACTAACAACTTAGGAACAATGTTTATGATATATAAAGTTAATGTTATATAACGTTATATAATGTTAAAAAAAGTTACTAATCTTACTGCAAGAATGTTTTGATAACTCTGAGAGAACATTAGCTCTTGCAATAGGTTATGAAGGTTATTGCAATAATAACATGTCAAACCAAGTAGTGTTTATTTTAATAGTTAGAACGTAGCACAAGACTTAAGACCATTTTACAAATTATAAAGTGTTACAGTTTGGATGACAAAACAACAGTTATATGTGTAAAAAATAAAGTGACTAAACTACTAAAATGACCTTTGGACTAGTTAGTTTAAAATAGATGCAAAAGTCATCTGTTTGTAAATGGTTTGGTGTCCTGATATTTAATGCAATTGAATTAATACTTTTGTAGTGTTTCTTACATGTCCCAATATTTTTTATCCCATTGTATCTCGGCCTTGTTATTAAAGCTATTTGTGCCGCTATGTAGATTTGTGTAATAAAAGTGTTTTGTTCTATCTAGTACCAAGAGTTCCTAAACCGACCTGTTTTGGATAATAGTCATTGTTGGGCTTTATTTGCTGTAAACATCATGTTGGGCAGTTGTTTGTTTTCTTTTGGGGGAACCAAGTGTTCTGTAGTTACAAAGATTACAAAGAGCCTTATTTGAATTTTAAGCAGCGTTTGGGTGTTTAAGTGGTCGTATGTTTCTGATTCCAGCATACATAACTTACAAGGCATTTAAATATTAAATCGTGCCACTCTGCACTCAGGAAATAAATAAGTCAGAAGTCTTTATAAAATCAAAACATCTTTTTAATGCCGCACTCGGTGAGAACAAAACAGAGCTTTTTTTACTTTGATTGTGAGTGATTCCATCTGAACCTTCTCAGCCGTCTTTGACACAGAGGTAATTAAAAAGAAAAATGTATAAATCACAAGTGAGTATCTGCGTGTTTCTGGTTGTATTGTGGGCAGCGAGGTCTGGTCAGAATGTTTGATTGCATCGTCAATAAATGGACGACGGCCAGGGAACTTTTTGCAGAACTGAATGTATTTCTAGAAAATGCTGATTTTATTTTCACCCCCTTTGGCGTTGCTTTGCACACCTGTGCCCACGCACACTTCTGTCCACACACACGACTTTCTGACACACACTTTCCTTCCTGTTCCTTATAAAAACTGTAGAAGGAACATTACTGTATATATAATGGAATTTTCTGTGTCTTAAAGATGAAGTGTGTTATTTTTTCAGCAACTTAAAATTGACCTTGTTTATTTTCCTAATACACTTTTCTAGTGTTATTGTGCATGATTCATGATGAAGAAATAAAATATGTCTTTTTTATCAGATATCAACATATATCTTCTTCTTTCTCCCCTTTTCACTGACATCTGCAAGAGCATTTTTTTATTTTATTAATTTTTTTTTATTTATTCCCCTAAGTGGGCGTGGACTCTGTGCACAAATCTAGTATGTAACGCCCACTTTTTGCAATCCAATCACTTCACAGTAAATAAACTCAAGCTCCGCCTTGGTTACGGAAACGAAACGGGCCGTTTTGACTTTTACTTAGATTTGTTGAGCTGTTTTAATCCACTTATTTATATAGCGTCCCCGTCAGCTCCTGCTAACCTTGTAAACAGCAGCAGGTAAAAAGACACCACTCTCATTAAGTGCAAATGCCATTAGAGACTAATTTATAATCAGATGTATTGTTTTATGCAAATTGCTGTTAGCGTATGCGCGTGTGCGGATGCATGCTGAGTGCATGCACCTGTCTGGGAGCCAGACCTAATCAAAGCAGGGTGCATTTGAACTGCTTTTGTGTAAGATTAATTGGCATAATTGTGCAAGTTCTCCTTGACAGCCGAGGAGGAGAGAAGACGTTTCACCAGCAGGATAATCCATCTTCATAGCGGCAGAACCTTTTTCTGCTAAAGAGAGAGAGAGATCGAATGAGAGGGAGGGTGACTGTCTTATTCTTAAAGGGATAGTTCACCCAAAAATAAAAGTTCTGTCATTGCTCATTGAATGTCATGTCATTCATAACCTGTACGCTGGCATTTTCTTTTTGGAATGTGAAAAAAGAGGATTTTTGAAATATTAGCGAACAGAAGTTGCAATCGACTTCTGTGTAAATCAAAGAGAAATGGAAAAATTGAGAACGTTAATACAACGTTTAAAAAAAACTGGTCGCTCTGAATGTTCCTAGAACTTTTAAAAACAACATTTTTAACATTGTTTGTTATGTAATAGAAACTTTAGGGAAATGGTCTTACAATCTAAAATTGTTAGCTGGATAGTGGAGCTTTTTAAACATGGTCTTTATAAGCTGTTTTGTATGGAAAAGATCTATATGAATATTTCATAAAAACAGGAAAACAGGATTGGACCGACATAAGACTGAGTGTTTGACAAAAACATTTTGTAAACATTTTACATTTTTTAAAGCATTTTGGTTTAACTGATGCATCTGCTTGTGCGTTCGTAAGATGACCTCAGCGTGAAAAACACTGAATAATATGATAGTTGCTTCTCTTTATAACGTAAGAGGATTGTAGCACCAGCAAAAACACACACGCTTTGAAAGTCATACTGTACACTGCAGTAAAACACATAATACCCACAGGAGGAACAGATAAACAAAGAAGGCAGGGCGGGGTTTCGTTCTACGCGAATGATCAGCTTTTTTGTGATGTAGGACGGGTTATTGGATGAGCTGACTCTGCTCTGTCCAAGCGTTTGTTTCTGTGGCTGTTTTTGAGCTGATTGTACATGACTGGTGAGGAGCAGTGTGAGATCACACCGCTCGCGTTGACAGCTAATTTTTGCCTGCGCTCTGCTGATGTGCGCTTGTTTAACAAACAGTACGATATAATAAGTTCGTCTGCAACTTGACGCGACCCAAGGGAGGTTATTATAGTGGCCAGTTGTGGGGCACAATTGTAGCTACCGCGTGTCCTTTTGAATATGTAGCACTGCAGACGAAAACGGCTGTTTCTCTGCGGTCTGCTGGTTGCTGCGAGTGTGGACGTTATTTAATGCATGGCCAGTTTTTTAATTGCGTTGAATGTATGTAGTAAGATATATTACACTCACGTATATGCATAAAGGTTCCCAGCTAACAATATTAGGTTGTAAGAACATTTCTCTAACGTTTCCATTAAGTAACAAAAACTTTAAAAAAAAAAATTTGAGAAGTTCTTGGAGTGTTCAAAATGTTCAGGTTTTAGATGTTGCATTAACGTTATTGCTTTAATTCTGTATTGTTTCCATTAACTACTTGAGATTTGATATTTGTTATATAATGTTAAAAAAAACATTCTACTAATGTTACTGCAAGAATGTTTTTTTGAAAACATAGAAAGAACTTTTACAGAATGTTGGCCAACATTCTGAAAACATTCTCTGAGTTTGACTCCATTGAGAATGTGACTCAGTAGCTGCTCATATTGTAAAATCTGTACGTTTAGCTCTATAGGTGACAATATTAGATATATGAATGTAAGTTAACACAAAGGATCAAAGACTTTCTGTGGAGGCGTAATTTGTAAAAGACAAACTAATGGAGACTTGACTTTTTTTCCCACGGCGCTGTGTTTGAAATTGGCCTCTCTCAAAGAATAGCCTTTTGAAGAAGATGAAAGGTTGCCTGGTATATATGATGGAATGAGTTTTGGAGGAAATTTGGACTGTTTCTTTTTGATCTTCCTGCAATTTCTGGTTTTACAACTACTGCAGAGCGAGTTGATTGAAAAAGCAGAGACAAATGTATATCAGGGTGAAGCTTATGAAACACATCAGACCCGTAAGAGCATCAAATCAAAAGAAACACAAACTAATTACATTGTGCTTGAAGAAAATAAGGTCATTACTGAGAATTTTGACACGGCCCGCCCCGATTCTTATTACCAGAATGTGAATGAAAAGATGTAATTCTTATTGCTGTGATGCTAAATGCCTTTTATTGTTTTAATGTTTGAAGTTTCTTCAATCTCTGCTGATTAAAAAACAACGTATTACCAAAACTAACTGTATTACAGTTAGGAGAATTTAATGAATGAAAAACTTGATACAAAAATTTTAACTTTATTTTTTTCTTATGAGCGTTTTCACCCATGCAAATATGTGAACCATTGTATACAGAACGTCTCAGGAAGCGTTTTAATGTTGAGTTAACTTCATCCCACTCGTAGATGCGGTGTGTGTCTTTACAGAGTGGGAGAGAAGATGAAGTGAAAAGGAGAGAGTGGGATGAGTACAGACTCTATGAAGTGATTGCCTGTCAGGTTGATTTCCATTTAAAAGTGCTTCTGCCACAGAAGACGGCATCGCAGGTGAATGAAGGGCCCCGCGATATCATTTCAAAAAGCGCGGAGATAGAAGAGGTTGCCGAGGCATGACGCGCCTCTGTCGGGCTGATATAGGACGCGTTTGAGGGCTGGGATCCGTTTATTCATTTAATTAAAGCCACTTTCCTTTATCTTGTTTATTCTGCATTAATCTCTAACTTGATTTTCGATCCAAAAGCAGCCAAAACCGTTCGCGAAGGTCGCTGGCATGTCGCCATCGCCGGAATCGCGACGGTCGCGACGTTTGGTTCCCTCAAAACCAGATGTTGTAATAAAAGGCTCGGTTGATAATCGCGTTAAAATGGCGGGAAAAAACAAAGTAACTGACGTTATGTAGACACCACGCTGTCGTATCTATTAAAAACAATGTTGTCTGTTATTATCTGATGTCGTTTACTAAAGCTCGTTGTGTTTTTGTGAATCTAATTGAACACCTGTTTGGAAAGTGCCGGCTCGTAGACACAAAGATTAAACGCAATGGCGTCTCCCGCCAAAAAAACGAAATGTTTCCTCATTAGCTCACCTCAAGGCACGGAATGATCCGAGTAAAGCGTTATGTTGCCAGCTCATACGGTTTCTTTTAATTTCATACTCTCTCTCTCTCACCTGGGGAAACGATGCGGTGTCATTTAGAGGAATGTCAGCTGAAGGGGAACGGGCCCACCAGCAGAGATATGAAACATGCCCTATAGCTTCAAATTCTTGGTAAAAGCCCAACCAGAGCAGGCCTCTATCAACATATTACCCAACCTTTAAATAGAATGTCATTTATTTAACCTCCTATGGCTGTGTTTTGCTAATGGTGTCTAAAAGACTCTTTAACTAGCAGAGAATAATTTGATATGCCGTGCGGTGCGGCCCGACCGCAGACGATCTGTTGGTATAGATTCACACGACAGACGTTTGGTCAATCAAGACGGTGGACAGCACATCGATCGGCACTAATGTTTGCATTCCAACACAATTGATGCACTGCTTAATTAAATATTCAATTCAGGGATTCATTTGAAAATGTAACTCATTCGATTTTTTAAACGTACAGTGGAGTCCAACGTCTAAAATT